>CAAKHC010017475.1:22910-33981 GCA_901007825.1 Macroramphosus scolopax | reverse complement strand
TCATAATCAAATCACCAGGATTCAAGATGTCAAAGCAGAAAGTCAACACGGACGTTTTTCTGGTTCTCTGAATATCAACGACCCAATAATCCATGAAAAGGTCATGAATGCTGGATTTAACGTGTGTTTACCAAAATAAAAGACGGGATCCTTTTAACACCGTCTGCAGGCGGATGACGAGTATCACAGACCCGTGGCGTAATTCTAATCTACCGGCTGATTGGTAGACGGCAGCCAGTTGTAATCCCGAGGCCAGACAATCTACGATGTGTGTGAGTCCCCGTGTGCGTGAAGGAGTGAATCAGTGCGCAGGTGTTCCACCTCACCACCTCCGGGAGCAGCTGGCTGAGGTCTGGTCTGGCGGCGCACAAACACACCCACAAACCGAGCGGATGAGGCTGCAATCTGGAGACTGCTGAACACAAAACGTAACCGGAGGGCGAAGGGAGGGGTGAGGGAGGGGTCTGAGGCAATTAAATCCATTCTGACATATCACATACAGTAATGGCATAACTCACACACACTTTGAGGTCGGCTGGGGCTCATGTCTCATAACGCAAGAAGCCCTTATTAGGTTATAACGTGATTCACATGCAGGATTGACACACGCCTGACACAAGATACAGGTGTGCCCCGTTGGGCTTAAGCCAGATGTTCTTAACCCAGACAGATGTAGCTTAATCACACCTGCAGGACGCGCTGCTAATCGTTTGACTGCATGAGAGCTGATATCACTCACCTCGACAACACACTGACGCAATGTTCCATGATGGAGGAAACCTTGGTCGGTCAGAACCTCACACACACACGTATTGAACGTGTTTCAGAGTGGAGTAACGCTCCTTATCTTACGGATACATTACAAGCCTTGATAAGCAGGTTGAGGGGAGCGGACGGAGTCAAGCTGTGAAAACATCATCACGACGTGTCGTTGATCCGGTGATCTCCATCCTGCTGCAGACTGCTGCTGACCACATCCAAACCATGTTTCCATTCACATCAACAAACCAGCTGACGGCCGACAGACGAGAACATCCAACACGTGTTAATGAATTGTACCAACAGGATCGATCTACTGTGGAAATATGACGTAACAGCTCTTTAACCAATTACAAAACAAAACAGGTATATTAGAGAAGTGATTAACATTATTATAACAAACGTCGTCGTCTATAGTGACGGCTTCCAATGACACTCTGTGCATGCAGTGCTCATATTGTAGCAGCCGTCTAAGCCTAAGTTGTGTGTTTACGTGCTGGTGGAATGCTTGTAAGCAGCAGTGCTGCTTTGTGCTTTCCCAGGCGTTGCACTACAAACCTGTGAGGTTCTGAAGGGGTCAACTCGTATGTATTAGCTGGAGAGGTCAGCAATCAGCCGGTGTGTGTACGAGCCACCTGAAGATTAACTTGACATTCTTGTTGCGTCAGACGGAGGATCGGCCTGCACCTGATGCACATTACTCAACACAGACGTAGTAAGTGGGTGAAGGAGGGATGGCGGGAGTGAGGTGGAGGTGTGTGTGCCAGAGAGCTGAGCTAACCGCTGCATGCTGCATCACGTCCATCACGGCCACTGGGAACCTCCGCCGTGGGGAGGTGGAGGGCCCCCGTGCAGCCTAATCCACCCGTATGAGTGACTTTGTCAGTCAATGAGGCAATCATGGGGGCCAGACTGTATGGCGCATTATCATTAAGGGGCTTATGCAAACCCGTGGTGGTGGTGGCAATGTTAATGCTGTCATAAGGCCTCTTCCATTCTCCGACTCCCCCCCAGCTTGTTTTTTAACCTCGCTGTAAGTCAGCCCCCAAAGCCCGGCATTCAGGAAACCTTTTAGATGAGGCTGTCGGGGTCTCCTCAGGAGACACGCCGCCACTTCTGGCATAAAGTAAGCAGAGAGAGAGTAACATGTCCTGACACCCGCCGGCGGCTTTAAGGGAGAATGTGTTGAAAACCAAGTTTGCGACGTGTCCTCAGAGAGAGGGTGCTGAACGTTCCCTGGACAATCACAGCAGAAGCTTCTTCAGAGTTTCTGGGCTGAGGGTTGGCAAAGACGACGTCTGGACCCGGATCCTGTCGTCCTGTCACAAGGTCACGGCTTAAATCTGGATTAGAATCTATAACGTTTTACAAAAAGATGCTGCTTATTCTTTAGTTGGTGTTCAGTTGTTCATTCGTTCTCTGATTTTAAGATACTTGAGTGTCTATGAGTCCATTTTCAAACTGTGTTTCTTGAAGTGAACTGATGAAAAGACCCTGAGACTCAGCTCACCTACAAGAGGTTCAAACACTTCAGTTAACTGCTCACATCTCTGCTGCTTTGACTTGGAGACTTGGGACTTTTAAAACTATTAAAAGTGGCAGAAATGATTCCTTTAGTTGTTCGTTGGGACCGAGGCAGGAGGAGTTATTGGTTCCCTCCAGCATGTTCTCCGTCTAGCGTGGGGCTCCTATCAGTCGGACGTGCCCGGAACACCTCCAGCAGGAGGAACCCGGGTGGAGTCCTGAACCTCCTCAGCTGATTCCCTTCAACGTGCTGGAGCGGCGGCTCCCTCAGGATGTCTGAGCTCCTCACCCCGTCTCCAGGGCGGAGCCCAGACAACCTGGTTCCGTTCTGTTGGTCGCCGTCCGAAGCTCATCCAACCCTGGTGAGAGTTGGAACATAAATTGATGTTTGCCTTCTGGGTCACCTCCTTCTCCACCATAACATGTTAGTTCCATCGATCGCCCCGACACGCCTCCGACTGCAGACAAGCCGATGATGATGGTCACCAGGTTTCACCAAACCATCAGACCTGGTTCAGACCACAACAGGGTTCACTGGACCGTCATACCGGGAGGTCCAGGTGAGTGGTTGTAGATCGTAGCGAGGGCAGCTCCACTGACCGCTGACAGCACCCCGTCCTCCTGCTGGTTCATGACGTCGGTCCCGTTACACCTGGTTCTTACCACAGCTTCAGCCCCCAGGACGTCTCTGTGTAAGACACCCGGTCCTGGACGTCTGAGTTCAGCTGACGTTCCGCTGCTGCTGCAGGACCACAGAAGGTTCCCTGGCAGCTTTGTGCATCTGTGTGTTTTTGTGTGGTCATCTGGACATAAAGAGCAGCTCTATTGTCTCCATTCAAAGGTGAGGGGGGGGGGACAAGGGACCTGAAAAGCACCTCTCATCCAAACCCATGGCTACACTTGACATGTAGGGGAAAATTCCCCAGGCAAAGATTGAAAAGGTGCTGGCCAGCTGAGCGGGACACTCAGAAAACAGAAAGGAGAGACGGAGAGGGAGGCCTGTGGAGGAGGATGAAGAGAGCGAGGAAGAGCTGGTGATACGACTCATATACACAGAATCTGTCTTTACATTACTGAGAATAAATCAGCTTCTGTTCAGAGGTGAAAGATGAAGATGTGTTTGTTAGACCGTGTTGGGGTGGTGAGTGGGGCCGTGAGGAGGGCCTGGGATCTTTAAAAGCACATCCTCTAAAGCCGAGGGCAGCTATGAGAGGAATACCAAGCTCCGGGAACAATGAGGAGAGGGCAGAGTCACCCCGGCCCACCAGGCTTTCACTGCACTGGCCACTCAAAGGGCAACGAACAACACAGCCCGGCATGGCAGCCAAGACAGAGCGGCTCCTCCGTCCTTCTGTCCTTCTGTCCTTCTGTCCTTCTGTCCTTCTGTCCCTCTGTCCTTCTGTCCTTCTGTCCTTCTGTCCTTCTGTCCTTCTGTCCTTCTGTCCTTCTGTCCTTCTGTCCTTCTGTCCTTCTGTCCTTCTGTCCTTCTGTCCTTCTGTCCTTCTGTCCTTCTGTCCTTCTGTCCTTCTGTCCTTCTGTCCTTCTGTCCTTCTGTCCTTCTGTCCCTCTGTCCTTCTGTCCCTCTGTCCTTCTGCCACCGACAATTCATTTTCTCCTTTTGTCTCGTCAAGATAAAAGTAAAGTCGGCGTAATACACTTCTGATGGGGACATTGAAGAAACAGATGGTGATGGGAGGGAGCAAGACTACAAAACAAACAAACAAACAAACAAACAAACAAACAAACAAACAAGTCGACCACATGAAACCTAAAACTGTGTTTGTCTCTGCCGTCCTACCAGCCTCCATCAACCTGGAGAGGAGAGCCGAGCACAAGTCGGAGCTCCCAGTCACCAGTCGGAGCTCTGGGAATGATTCAAGCAGAGAGTCCAGTTTACTGCTGGTCTGTTCTGTCTGGTGACACCGGGGAGGCTACAAACACATCCAAAGGACCCGTATGACCAGTTGGACGTGTCACCACTTCACTGGTTAACGTTCTGTAAAGGTCAGACACTCGGTTCTGAGCTCCTGACATGTTGTTAATCCCACCAGGTGTTTGTTCCTCTCATGGAGCACCAACCTTCTCCCAGTGTGAACAGACCACAGTATAAACCAGTATAGAACAACCAGTATAGAACAACCAGTATAGAACAACCAGTATAGAACTCTGGTATTGTATATTTCTGCTCACCACAGACACGTATAACATAAAACCAGGTGGTTGTGACATGATGACATGTGAACAGACGGTCCAGGTTGGGGTGTCGGTGCTTTAACTTCGTTAATCTCAGACAGTCAGAAAGCTGTCGTGCTTCCAAATCAATAATCAACCTTGTAGAATGAACTCACACTAATCCTCTCTGCTGTTTGCCAAACCGTCATCAGAACCAGATGAACTGTCAGTTTGTTTCATGGTCGATGTGAACTGAATCCAGAGAATCTGACTGAGGTGATTCGGAGTCTTTGACAGCAAACACAAAGTCTCAAACTGTTGTTTTATCTTCAGAAAGTAGCAGCGAAGAGACGAACCAGATGTGATAAGAGAGAAGCCAAGAGTCCTTTATTTATTTATGACGAGTACCACAGCTTGAATGAGCTGCTTGTGCAACGGGAGGTTGAATGTCGTCGGTGTTTCAGTGACGCAGCTCTTGAATTCTTCTGCAGAAAGCTGCAGTCCAGCATCATCATCCTCTCCTCTCTGTATCCTGTATGAGCCGTCATTGGACAATGACTGTTATAAGTTTGTTACTGGCTACAAATATTCAGCTACATAAACAACCGGATAACGCAGGTTTCCCAGAAGTTAAACTTAATTTGGGTAGATGAAACACTGAGGAGGAGTTTCCAGAGAAGATCTGACACACCGATCTGTGAAAGCTGTTTTCCACCTCCGTCCAGGAAGAATCTGTTTGTGATGTGTTTGTGGGTCTCAAAGAGGTGGAGGAGCTTCAGACCGACTCCTCCGTCTGACAACGGAAGCAGCTGCAGTTCAGACTGAGGTGGAAATCTAATGCAATAAACACAGTAGAAGTGATAACAGGTTGGAACCGGCCTCCTGACGTCCGGCTGCATGAGACAGCTGACGAGTCTCCGCCCACTTCATCCCAACGATCGATACCGAGGTCTGATCAGCCCTGATGTCTTTGCCCTGTGTTGATTCTGCTGGTTGATGCTCTGAACCAGCATCTCTGCTAGAAGCTGACCGGAAGAACGAGTGTGTGTTTCCAGTGTCGACGTCGTCTGGGTGGAACTAGAATCTTTCTGAGTTCTGGTGTGACATGTCCAGAACCAACCCAGATGTCGGTAGCAGTGTTCCCCTCTCCAGATGTTCTCTCCCAGCGGTTTCCCCTCCGTCAGTCTCGTTCTGTCTTCTTTATTATTTTGTCATCCTCCTTCCTTTCAGCCACAACCAGAGGCACCCTGTCTTTATATTTGATGAGTCCCATGCTGCCTGGGAGGACGGAGACGCTGCAGACGAGCTCCGCTCCGCTCACCAGTACAAAGGATCCACATTTACATAGAACGTCTTTCTATCGGCTCCGGGATTGTTTTCTGATTTGTGGTTAACTCCTCAAAGCCTCTGTCAAGATCCAAGTCGTACTGTTGCACTTAATTACTGTAATTTACAACATTAAAAGCTTATGGGTTGCCACTGAAATAATAAAAAGCATGCTTTGTCAGGCGAGCTTTTTGATGTTGACACGTTTGAACGCGGTCCCCGAGCATGTCGACAATGAGGCCGATCGACAGGCCTTTTTGTCGGCTGCGGAGAAAAGAAGATTATTGCTCTTTGTAGACGTGACCCCATTTTTCTTTTCAAGAGGTTTGAGCCGTCTTAGAGGAATTTGGGATGTTAAGTTCTACCCATGTATCAGATGAAACAGAACAAGCCTTTAAGACGGGTGAAGCCACACAAAACAACACGATTCGTTTATTTTGGACGCGATCAAATGAGATCCTCGAGACTTGAAGCGGAATCAAAGCGAAAGACGTCAAACACATTTCACAGGCTGCGGAAGACCTGCGCAATCTGTCCGACTTCATTTGTTGGATTTATGAGTCAACACATTCCGTGCATCTTTGGATTGCGTCTCCTCTCCGCTGGGACCGGTTGTCTCGGGAAGATAAGCAGCATTAGCGAAGCCTGCAGCTCCAAATTTCTTGACTAAGCAGCTGTCATTTTACTCATTGACATTATGCGTCGCCTCTAATCGCCATGCTGTTTGTCCTCCTCTCGACGGGGGTAATTCGGGGCACGATAAAGCACTCCGGTGGGTAACAGAGCTCTTTTTGTGGCATGGGCCCCCGGGGGCCGCTAATCTCCGCCAAGGAAAACAATGGCTCATTGCTGCATGAGGGCCCATTCCTGTCAGCAATGCTTCGGGTTCAAACACTCGGCTGACACCCGTCCTTGTCCTGACAACCACGAGAAGAAACCACCTGGCTGCAGACCTCAAACCCGACTGAGCATCAAGACATTCAACAAGAAAACACACATGCAGCTCAATTAGAAACAAACTGAATATTATTACAGATTCTTGGCAGCTTTTCATTGGATCCCATCAGACTGTAGAATACTACCGTCTAACAGCACATTCATATACTGTATATACTTTATAGAGTATATAAATAATGACCTGTCTGACCTGGACCAGCCACAGAGGGTCATGACGCCCTCAAACACACCCAGCCTGTAGTGTTTGATTTCTCCTGCTCCTTTGAACACAGAAATAAACCACAACACAAATGTAAATAATCTCCCTGATTATTTGCATAAAGTGCAGAGGTCAGAGGTCACCTGAAACACCATCCCAGATGTGTGTTACTGCCAGTGGACTCACTACTGTCAGATTACACCAGTCAACACGCCTGGTGTTGCCAGGCTGAACACGGCGGTGAAGCTGGTCGTGTCCTCGGCTTCGTGATCTCCAGTGGATTTCAGATTAGTGGTTGACATTCTTCATCATCTGTAAACAAAGTCAGATCGTTGCCTGACCGGCTGCAGAGTGATTCACATTCGTCAGCAGCCTGGAGGTCTTCTGGACCGATCTTCAAACGGGACAGCTCACACAGTTTCCATCCTTGGTCAGGGGGAGGAGGAGACGCAGCTGAGGTCGCCTGCCATGCACGACCGGTCGACAATCAGGAACAGAGGACAGATTCTGCAACCTGCAGCAGAAAAACAGCCACAGATCACATTCCTCCTCCACTCTCACTGCCCGTTGTTTGAAAGCTCCTGAAGTGGTTGATGAAGCAGCTTCGCAGGTGGAGAACACTGGAATTCCTGAGGATAACAAACTTAAATGTGCTTTGAGAGAAGGACTCAGAGTTTTGGAAAGTTGTGCTGACAGTCCGACATCCCGATGTGAACCGGGCTGATATCAGTGTTTGGATCCACTCACCTCTGTGAGTTTCTACACCGAAACAAGTGTAGTCAAAACACGGCCGTGTTGTCCAAGACACACGCGTGAGAGAGTTGGCCGGAGACGAGCACAAGCCAGGCCTGAAAAGGACTTAGGAAAACAAAGACTGCCAGGTGTCCCACTGAGTAAACTGCAGTAGGAACAGACTGTGTGTCATCAGGCCGAGTCACTGCTGCTGCTCGCTGCTCTTTCCTACTGAAGGCTGCTGGAGACACTAACGTTGTAAAATACTGTGTTTGAATGAGATTGAAACATGTGTGGATGCTTAAGTTCTGCTGTGGAAACACATCATGTCTTATTTTCCAGACTTGTTTGGTGAGTTGATGCCGGACGTGTTGCACCTTCGCTCTGGAAGCACTGCAGCTCCTCATCCTCATCCTTCATGAGTCTTTTGCTATTTGGGATCTAAACTGGGATCATGACATAGGCGGACTCTTTTTAAAAAAAACTCTGGGTTACAATAATGACGGGTTAAAAATAAAACTCTCCTCTGGATGTCGTTTCACAATGTAGAGAGTTCAAGCAGTGCACAGAGAGAAGCCTGTAATCTACGTGTACTCGCTCCATCCAAACTGGATCTTTTCTTTATCGGTCAACCACATCTACTACAATGGCCAAACCACATGTGAGGAACGTATCAATGAGAGCAGCTCATCAATCAGGCCGTCGTATGTGCTGAGGTTTCCCTGCCTCGGCGAAGGCGGGGAAACATCAGAGCCGGAACACATGCGACGTCCAAGCAATACAACTAATATTTAGACATATTTCTGGACCCATTTATTCGGAGCTAAAAGGAGCTCGGTCGTTCTGGGATATAATTAGGTGCAGTTCTGTCTCTGTTGACAGTACGACAACCTGCCGTGTACGTCAGACGACTGTCCGACCAGGAGACAACAGAGACTTACATTTAAAGTAAGACAACCTGTTTCATGTCATTAGGAATGTGCTGCCTGCTGCCGTCCCTCCGTGCTCCCGTTGAACTGCAGTCGTTCACGCCCGTATCGACTCCAAGCTCTTCATATCCAGATAATGTTTGCCTCTGAGGAACAATCCCGGTCGGGGGCAAAATTATAACCTACCCTCATTACCAGGATCTAACGCACACTTAAGACCTTCATATGTGTTGTCAACGGACGCTCAATGAAAGGGATTAAACCCCTCTTTCATCCCTCCGTCTGGGTTTTGTGTTGATGCTCCGCTCCGTCAGATCCAGCTGGGAGGCTCGGCTTCGCCCAGAGCTCCTCCCTGTGTTGTGACACCGGCAAAGTACAGGCCGAGGAACCAAACTGTTTAACCACTTTGAAGATCAGCAGCTTTTCTACCTCGAGTACCCTCATTGTTCTACGCTTGAATTAGTGCACCTGAATCCCCCCGATCGATGCTCCTTGTTTCTGGGTGCACGTGAAGAGCATGTGAGGGTGTTAAGTGATATCTGAGTGTTCCACGAGGTTCGCTGGACCGAGACGCCCGTCGGAGTTGAGGGTTAAATCCACTTTCCATTTAGACTCTGTTCTTTTGTCTCTTGACTTTGCAGCGTCCAAACTAATCATGGGAGCTGGAACTCAGGAGACGAGGCAGCGTCCACCTAGAAGTCCTTAACGTTAGCTCTCCAGTAGCTAGTTACCAAGTAGCTTGTCTGCAAAACATTTTACTTATTACTTGTTGTTATATTCCTTGTAAATGCTCTTTAATGTGTGAACTGTCTCTGTGCTGCTGTAACAATGTAAAGTCTGTGACACATCACTCATCTCCTGTCAGTGAGAGGTTTCTTTAGGTCCTGGAGGATTGTCCCAACTGGTTCTGGTCCCTCTGATCCTGATAATAACTGGATCTCCACAGCAGACCCGGCTCACACATGTTTCTCCGTCCAGGCCAATAACTTCAGTAAATCATCCACCTTCATGCTAATAAATAGCTGGAATGGAACCAGCATGGGAGCGGAGGACGACACGTTTCTCTGAGCTGCTGATGAATGTTTTGACAGCTGTCGTCTTGTCGAGGTGTCTGCAGCTCGCGGTGGGCAGCGGCCAGTGAAGCTTCACCAGGTCAGCAGGACCCTGTGGTCTGAGTAATGGACGGTTACAGAGCCGTTCCACAGGGATCTGATCGGGGGGGGCAGAGGTTAGGGCAGCGCAGAGGAACGACATGTTCAGCCTCAGACACGAGGGATTCGGTTGCACACCTGCACCGAGGCTGGACTGCAGTTAGTGAGGGGACTACGAGGAGAAGATCCCCGAGGAGCGATGAATGAACCCCGGCCATGGACGGACGGTCTAATTGGAGGAGGCCGGGACCCACGGTGGGGGTTTGACGAGGTGGCACAGATAACAAACACTGTCATGTTACTACACACTAACAGAGAGAGTTATTAAGTGTCAGAAAGGTCAGAGCTGCTCCGGTTCCTGGTTCCTCCTGGTTCCTCCTGGTTCCTCCTGGTTCCTCCTGGTCGATTCACTGGAAACCTCTTTGGAGAACTCAGTTATTGTATTTGCAAACAATTTCATTCTTTAAATTCTTCAAGTATGTTAGAGGAACAAATTCAAATGTCTTTCATTTTAATCCTCATTCGTACTTTGTGCACATTTCAGGCAGCAGCAGTAACGTTTGCCCGGAGTGGGTCGGTGCATGTTGGATGCCGTGAATGATGAAGATTAATTATGAAAGCAACCTGTTATTGAGACTGAGATGAGAATGGTCCAACAGTCCAACATTCTGTCCAATCTTCTGCAGTCGTCACTGAAACAGATTACTAACTTTTAATAGTTGACCTAATTCAAACTGTGAGTCTGATTCATCCTCAGGATTCATAGAGTGCATCAAGGAGTGGACAGACCCAGCCTGACGTCACCCGGCGGTTTGTGGACTCCTGATTTAAAGCCTCATTGTTAGGACACAAGTGTTGACTGTATGTTGTCTTCTTAAACAGTGAGCCGTCACCTGAACCTGAACCTGAGGATGACACACGTCACGCTTACAGACAAGAGGTTCCATTCAAATTTCATCCTGAGCAACAAACGTGATCTGTGTTAGAGATTCACTGCAAAGGGAAGTCGGCCTGTTGAGATCAAAGCATCCAGTATGGAGTCGGTCCTGTTGTCTGTCGGGTACCATCAGAGCGCCTGGTGGAGTCACATGTCAGAAGGTCACAGTGTGGGTGTTTGAGATCAAACATGGTTTCTACCTGATGAGGAGAAGCCATGTTTCCTCCTGCCTGTGATGAGCCTGCAAACTTTACAAATAATAAATACAAAGTGAGTTTCCATTCGATTTAAATGAAGCATCATTGATAGTAGGAGACGACCAGTCTTTGAATCATCTGTCTGGTGACGACATGTTGCCCATGTTCAGGATCATCGACTGCCCCCC
>CAAKHC010017449.1:9701-19819 GCA_901007825.1 Macroramphosus scolopax | reverse complement strand
TGTACAACACGAGTTGAAGTCCACAACTGTGTCTGACTGGAATTTAAAATCTAAAAAGGAGAATTTAAAATTTGGGTTGCAAGTTGAAGCCTCGTGGAGACTAAAATAACTTTCTTAACTGCCATTAAATTAAAAACACATTGTTTACTTGTTGTTTCCTTGAGGAAGCAGTCAACCTGCAAATCCTTTCATCCTGTTTCCACCACTGCTGCGATCATCCTCTCCGACTTATGCAACAGCCCGACTGGATCCGACCAGACTCGGAGGGACATTAGTCTCCTCTTCCTCCCGCGAGGCGGCCGGCCTGTAGTCACGTGATGCTGGTGTATGATGAAAACAACAGAGACACTTTACCAGGACGTTGGCGCGTCCGCCTCCGTTGTTAGAAGGACATGATAACTTCCTGAGGATGAGCCAGACGGAGAAAACCTCCACAGGTTCATGTTCCTGTCACACGTTCTGACCGAAGGACCGATAGTTGGCGGACATGACGGTCCCCGAGCCGGCAGCTGGTCTGGACTCACCGACACCCCCTGAAGGAACAGAGTGGTATTACACATATGTCTCCATATCCGGGGCAAACTTGTGAACCATCCCAAATCCCAAATTAGATACAGACCTTAAATAGTCAGCTCAGCGTTATTTATAAGTGCCTCATAGACAACAACAAACAGGACCTGAGGTGCCCTGGAACAGAGCAGGTCTCCACTGAGGTCCATCTAAAGATCCATAACCAGCTGTTCTTCTGCCTGATCTCCATCCATCAACACAGATTCAGCCTGGTAATTCTGTTGTTTTCAAAGAACTTTTCAGTCATGGAAATATTTCCTCTTCTTCCTCACAAACTCCCGGACGCCTCGACAGAAGCTTTTGACTTCTACTGAAATTGAATCAGTTTTATTGATTGATTATCCGTCCCTGGTGATCGAAGGGGGAGCTCCTTTGACTGTGTTCTTATTTGTTGTGTTGTGGACAGCAGATGTAAAGTGAAGGTCATCATTCAAGGTGTTCATGTTCTCTGGTTCATCTTGTCCTTACAGTGGATCTGTGTCAGCCAGCAGCCAATCAGAAGCAGCGGAGGCGTGTGACATGGACTCGTACGGGTCCTCCCTGAACCGCAGCCAGTCGCTGGCCAGCGGCCTGGAGAAGCCGTCACCGACATGGAACAAGCCGTCTCACTCTCGGAGCAGCAGCACCGGGTCGTCTCCTCACTCCAGACAGGCGAGTACCACGACGTCCTCTGACTTCTAGAAGCAGCATTCACATATCTTCTTTCTCTTCTTCTTCTTCATCTTTCCCTTCTTCTTCTTTTGCGTCTGTCCTCTTCATCTTCAGCCTCTTCTCTAAACCTTCGTCTTCTTCATCGTGTCCTTTCTCTTCCTAGTCTTGTTCTTCATGTTTGTGTTCACTCTCTTCTGCATCTTTGTCTCTTTCGTCTTCGTCGTCTTCATCTTCATCTTCTGTGGCCTCTTCTTCATATTCGTTGACTTTTTTTCCCCTTCCTCATCTTCTTCATCTTTGTCTTCTTCTACTTGGCCTTGTTCTTTGTCACCTTCTTCTTTGGCTCATTTGTCCTCTTCCTCCCGATCCTCCTCTTCCTCCCCTTCCTCCTCAACACTTTTAAGTTCTAAGAAAATTGGATTCATTTATTCCCTCAGCTCTCACACGCTATTTTAGTTTATGTTGTGCTTTTGTAGTACTGAGTCCATGTAGTACTGAGTATATGTAGTACTGAGTCCATGTAGTACTGAGTCTATGTAGTACTGAGTCTATGTAGTACTGAATCCATGTAGTACTGAGTCTATGTAGTACTGAGTCCATGTAGTACTGAGTCCATGTAGTACTGAGTATATGTAGTACTGAGTCCATGTAGTACTGAGTCCATGTAGTACTGAGTCCATGTAGTACTGAGTCTATGTACCATGTAGTACTCAGTCCATGTAGTACTCAGTCCATGTACCATGTAGTACTCGGTCCATGTAGTACTCAGTCCATGTACCATGTAGTACTCGGTCCATGTAGTACTCAGTCCGTGTACCATGTAGTACTCAGTCCATGTACAGTAGTACTCGGTCCATGTAGTACTCAGTCCATGTACCATGTAGTACTCAGTCTGTGTACCATGTAGTACTCAGTCCGTGTACCATGTAGTACTCGGCCCATGTAGTACTCAGTCCATGTACCATGTAGTACTCGGCCCATGTAGTACTCAGTCCATGTACCATGTAGTACTTGGTCCATGTAGTACTCAGTCCGTGTACCATGTAGTACTCAGTCCATGTACCATGTAGTACTCGGTCCATGTAGTACTCGGTCCATGTACCATGTAGTACTCGGTCCATGTACAGTAGTACTCGGTCCATGTAGTACTCAGTCCGTGTACCATGTAGTACTCGGTCCATGTAGTACTCAGTCCATGTACAGTAGTACTCGGTCCATGTAGTACTCGGTATATCACCTTACATCCAGTGTTCCATCAGGTCATCAAAGACTGGGAGGTGGTGGATGACCCTCAGCTGGAGATGAGCCCTGCAGGTGACAGTCCTCAGGACATGACCGCTCCAGGTATCTGTGAAGGATACCTTCTCAAGAGGAGGAAGTGGCCTCTGAAAGGTTGGCACAAGGTGAGACGTCCGTCCACTTTGTTGTTTCGGGTGTCAAACAGCTGACTTGTTTGTAACCGCCGGCCTTCGTTTGTCTGCAGAGATACTTCGTGTTGGAGGGAGGAATCCTGAGATACTGCAAGAACCAACAGGATGTGAGTGGACCTTTAATGATGTAATATTGTGTCAGAGCCGTGATGTGTGAGCGCTGCCCAACATGTTCTGTCTCTGTGAAGGTCCCCAGAGGACGAGTGCAGGGCTCCCTGGACGTCAGCCTCGCCGTGATGTCCATCAACAAGAAGACCAACCGGATTGACCTGGACGCCGGGGACGTTCTCTACCACATGAAGGTGAACTCAGCGCCGCCGTCACTCAACCGCTGGTCTTTCATATCAAAGAGACAATCACAAAGCTCTTCTTGTCTGATTAAAGGCAAAGAGCCACGAGCTCTTCTACATTTGGGTGACCAAGCTACAAGCGCACCGCGTCTTCAAGAAGAACGAGGCGGTTCAGGCTCACAGCGGGTTCCTGCAGATCCTCTCCCACGGCACCGCGGCCGGAGAAGCCCAGAAAAATGGAGATTCTGTGAGTAGAAAAGACACACTTGAAGTCCCAAAACCCTGCAGAAGTCTTTACATGTCTCCCCTCTGTGGTGTCTTCAGCAGAGCTCTGCAGGCGTGGCGGACTCGGCTGCAGCGTCGCGGGAGCTGCCGTCCGCCAACACCGCCGCTAACAGCAAGGTGTCAGCCTGGCTGCAGCAAAGTCACGATCCAGACACCTGCGTGCAAGGTGAGTCTCCGTCTGGCAGATCACAGTCCTGATTAACATCTGGTGGTTCGTCCGTAGATACATTATTGATCCGTGCTGTCTTGTCTTGCAGAGTTGAACCGCTGCCAGCTGGACCTTTCTGAGCTGAACCGGTTGATCCAGAGGCTGCAGGCGCTGGAGGCCGGCCAGACGTTCACCAACGGAGACCTGAAGCGCATCATCAGCATCCAGGTGGACCTTCGTCCTGGATCATCATGTGACAGGGCAGAACATCACCTGTGACTTGAAAATTTATTTATTTATTTTGATGCAGAATCTGTCGCTGGAGAAGCCGAAGAGGCAGAAATCGGGGAAGATCTGGGGTCACTCCCGCACGCTGTCCAGAGTCGAAGCCCTGGGAATGGTAAGAATGGTCTGTAAGCTCCTCTGACTACCTGACATAGAGTTTCAATCCTATAATCATTTGTTGATGTTTGATATTAAGCTGTTTTAGTTGCTTTGTTGATCATCAGAATCATAATTAACTCCTCGTCTACGACTCATTTGGGTAAAGTATTTGACTCCCCTCAAACCTCCAGTAACTTAACGAGGTTTTTCTCTGATCCAAAGCCTGTTCGTGGAATTACCAAATCGGTGAGTCGCCGGTGGGCAGATCACGGGACGGCTGCATGGTCCCACAGAACCAAACAATCACATGATTCTGGTTTATAGAAAACGTTGATTGTAGAGTGAGTATATTAGTGTATTAGCAGTAGTAGTACGTTGACCTGTGTTTACATGCTGAGCCTGTAGTTCTCCTGCTGTTCTCTGGACACCTGAGTAGTGTTGGTTCTAGTTCTCCACCTGGTCTGAGACAGGATGTGATTTACACCTCAAATCACAGTTAATAAATCAGTAAACTCACTTCATCCCCAAGTGGTTCTGTCAAGAAGGTGAGAGCTCCCCAATGAAATGAAGCCAAACGATCTCCATCGCCCTCTGGTGGCTGGTTGCAGTACATGCCATAAGCCCTGCCCACTTTTTGTTAGTGGATGAACCAAACAAAACAAAATCTAAATACACGCCACATAAAGTTTGTTTCTGTTCTTCCAGGTAGTTCCTAGTGTAGAACTGCATATGTGTACAGAATGATTTGAGGTTGTGAAGAGCTAAATGAAGAGGGTTGATGTCCCCTCCATCCTCTCCTGTTCCCTCACAGTTGTCCTCCAGCCACCTGGGCAGCTCGCCTCAGCTCGGTGCATCAGTCCCCTCCATCCCCGACTACGTCTACTCACAGATCTCTCCTCCCGTTGCCACGTCACCTGAGGGAAAGAAGATCCAGCAGGACATCTGCGCCATGTCGCTCCGAGGTCAGAGGATGAGATGCATACAGTAGATTCATGGTCAGTGGGGCCCAGTGGGGTCAGAGCTGATGATGGTGGAGTCACACCAGGACAGGATCAGACACATGAAGATGAACCACGAACCACGAACCACATTTATACCTCTATAGTCAAAGACAACAATAACACAAAGCCCCTTCTGTGATCTTCTTCAGTGCTGGCTTCTCTGACATCAGTGCATGAGACTCTGTCCCAGGAGAGGCAGAAGCTGCAGGAGGTCTGGGAATCGAACAACGTCCACCTGTCTAAAACATTAGCTGAGGTGAGACTGGAGCTTCACACGTCATCTTGCACGCAGGTCCTTGTTGCTTTTTGATAGCAAGCTTCCCTCTTTCTCCTCCTCTTCTTCAGCCTGCAGGAGTGAGTCGATCGTCCCACGGACCTCCTTCGGTTGCAGATTCAGCCGCAGAGTACTTTGACGCCAGCGACGACGTCCTCTGCGGGAGTTCCTCCGAGGTTTCTGATGAATCGGGACTAAGCGATGGAAGCCTCACCAACTCGGAGCCGGAGGAAGGTCACGGTGGGTACCTGTGATTTGAATAGCTCGTCCTATTATCAGTCCGGATCATCAATATGTTAAAGATTAACATTTGGTCCCGTTCCAACAACAGCGTCGGCCACCAGGAAGTACCGCGCCAGCATATCCAGGACTCCCAACAGTGTCGTTCCCAAGAGCACCGGTGGCCGAACGACCCTGCCGGCTCACTGCCCAGACAACAGCCACGTGGGCCTCATGGCGATCCTCTACAACAACATAGGTACACACTCACACTACAACATGCTCTGATGAAGAGGAAGTGAGATCCACAAGGACTGTTCATGTCCCCGCGCAGGTAAAGACTTGGCTCGGGTGTCCATGCCTGCTCCTCTGAACGAGCCCGTCAACCTGCTGCAGCGGCTGTGTGAGGAGCTGGAGTACAGCGAGCTGCTGGACACCGCCAGCAACACCCAGGACCCCTACCAGAGGATGGTAGGACTGTCTGACCACGGTCATCCTCTAACACCCCCACAGGGCTTCACCAGTGTGTCCTCCAAATCCGTCTCTTACAGAGGAAGTAAGTTCTGTGTTGGGTTTCCTCTCTTGCAGGTCTACATCGCTGCCTTCGCTGTCTCCGGTTACTCCACGGCAATCTTCAGAAACCGCTACAAGCCCTTTAACCCGGTGCTGGGGGAGACGTACGAGTGCATCAGACAGGACCGCGGCTTTCGCCTCATCAGTGAGCAGGTACGCAGGGGAGACCAACCGAACACCGAGTATAATCACCTCATCTTGTTTGTCTGTGACGGAGCCAACGAGCTCCTGACGGGGCTCAGGGACGATTAAACTGATCCTCCATTAAAAATTGGAATACGTGATGAGCAATTACTATTTAGCCGCTTTAATCCCGACTAAATGAAGATTAATCACAGAGCGGTTTAACTGAGCCACTCGTTGCTGCCTCGGTCGAACCCAAGTGATTTATCACCTTCATAAAACTGCAGCAATTAATCTTAATCAGGAATTAAGAATCATTTATTTAACCTGGGTTGGGCAATAAATGCAAAAATTATTAAATGTCATTTCACCACAGAGCAATCAGGGTTTGTTAAACATGGCGGCAGCGTTCTGCAACACAAGTCACTCTGTTGTCCATCAACATGAGTCGGCCTCATGCAGCCGGGTCGTGACCCCAGTTTCTGGAAGCTGAAAGCGTCCCTGTTCTCCAGACATGGACCGTTGGTTCCTGCAGCAGGTTCTTGTCCCTGAGAAGATCTGTGGATTCTGCACAGATCCTGTGGAGGAATGAGACGACATTCCAGTCAATAATCGAATTCATCCTATGTGAAGGATTCACTGGTTTGACGGGGAAACGCTGACTGCTGCTGGTATTTGTGTTTCATCCCACCAGGTCTGTCACCATCCTCCCATCTCCGCCTGCCACGCAGACTCAGACAACTTCTCCTTCTGGCAAGGTGACTCTTCTTCTTGTCAAACTGGTTCATGTGATCCCGTCTTCATTACAGATGGATTTGCTGTTTGAGTGTTTTTCAAAAGCAGCTTCTTGACGTTCAGTTTGTCCCTGAACAGACCAGCGATGGAAGAACAAGTTCTGGGGGAAGTCCCTGGAGATCCTGCCGACCGGGATGGTGAATGTCACTCTGCCGAGGTAACGAGCGCAGCAGTTAGCACACGATGAACCTGCCTGTGACGAGGCCGTCCGATAATCATCAACCTGGTTGGAGGTTCATGATTTGCCCTCTGACCAGCTGACTTCCCTTCCAGGTTTGGAGATCACTACGAGTGGAACAAGGTGGTGACCTGCATCCACAACGTCCTCAGCCAGCAGCGGTACCTGGAGCATTACGGAGAAGTCACCATCCGCAACCTCAAGAGCAACGTCTGCACCTGCAAGATCACCTTTGTGAAGGTGAGTAGGAGCTCCAGGATCAACTTTAAAGGAGCAGTGTGCGGATCTACTCTGACTGATCCTGGAACCAGCTGAGATCTCTCTGCTGTGTTTGGTTTGCTGCAGTCTCGTTACTGGGGTTCGGAGATGAATAAGAACGAGGTGCAGGGCACCGTGCTGGACCAGAGCGGCAGCGTCATCCACCGGTTTGGAGGCCTGTGGCATGAAGGCATCTTCTGTGACACGCTGCCGACTCCGAAATGCGTCTGGAAGCCAAGTGAGTCCCAAAACGAGACTTAGGACATCAGTGTTTGTGTGTTTTCTCGCTCCGAGCGTCTCGGCCGCTCGGCGACTCACCTGAGCGACGTCTGTCACCCCACAGATCCTCAGCCGAAGGATCACCTGCTGTACTACGGCTTCTCCAGCTTCGCCATGGAGCTGAACGAACTCACCCCGGACATGAAGCCTCTCCTGCCCCCGACGGACACCCGCCTGCGTCCAGACCAAAGGTGAGTAAAACAACAGAGAGTCTCTGACACGTCAACAAGAAGCAATGACTGCATCTCCTCCATCTCCTCCATCTCCTCCATCTCCTCCATCTCCTCCATCTCCTCCATCTCCTCCATCTCCTCCATCTCCTTACAGACTGCTGGAGGAGGGGAGGGTGGACGAAACGGACAGAAAGAAAGACGAGATAGAGGAAGACCAGCGGGAGCGCAGGAAAGACTTGGCCAGAAGGGGAGAAGACCATGTCCCACGATTCTTCAAGTAGGTTCACGTCTTTACGATCCCGATCACAGAGACAATAAACCTGCTTTATACCTCATATGTCATGGAGACGTCTTAACAGAAAGTATTTAATACAAATGTCCATGGACGGTTGTAGAACCAGTTCTGTCCTCAACACTGATCAACCTCCTTCTTCCTTCTTCAGGACAGCCAAAGATTCTTGTGGACGTGATGTCTGGTTGACCAACGGGACGTACTGGAAGCTCAGGAAGGATCCGGGTTTTGCTAAAGTCCAAAATCTGACTCTGTGGTGAGGAGACGGGGACGGCGGACCGAACGTCAGCGTACATGAACCGCTGCTGAGCGGAGAACGTGCTGACGTCTTCTTGTTCCTCCTCTTCCTCCCCATGACCGGCTCATGGGAACCATCCAGTTACGCTTCCTGGAGTATTTAAATTGTCTGACTTTAATCGACATATTTAATGTTTTTAAAGAACCGTCTGTCATGTTAGAAACCTTCTGTGTGTGTTAGCGTCTTCGGCCTTCAGGTCGCGATGATGATGAAGGACCAGTCCGTTGATGAAACTTTATTCAGAGCTAACAAACAAAAACATCAGTATTTTTTATTTAAATTTAACAATCTCAGACATATTTAAGAGGAGACTCTCATGTATTTTGTATTTATGATGTATTGATAGTTAAAGGCGGATCAGCTGGTTGCTGCATTAAACTGTTGACGTCACCACTGTGTTTTTATCTGTGCAGGGAAACATTATATTTACACGTTTTAAACGATAACAACATGGATTAACTGTGGCAATAATCTCTGTCGATCGATAAGGAAGGAAGAAAACAAACACAGAGCTTCGTCATGTTTAAGCTTTAATCATGAATAAAAAAAACAACAGTACAATACTCAAGTATGCTACTTTTTAATAAATAACATGTTTCCCCTTCAGAAATCTTTACAGTTGATGAGCTTCTCATGAAGAGTGGCAGGAGGATTATTGCGCCCCCCCCCCCCACCCCACATGATGGAGGTTTGAGGGGGCTGGTTGTAATAGCTGGGCTGTCCAGCAGGGGGCGTCCCTGACGTGAAGCCCTCTGCTCCATCCTGATGTGACCTCCGTCACCGACAGTGAGCCTCGTAACAAACCACATGACGTGAATTAAAGAATCATCCACAGGCCGGTGGCGCCACCTGGTGGCTCTGGTTGCTGCTGCAGTGACGTCACCTGGAGGCTCTGGTTGCTGCTGCGGTGACGCCACCTGGAGGCTCTCATTGCTGCTGCGGTGACGTCACCTGGAGGCTGTCGTTGCTGCGGTGACGCCACCTGGAGGCTCTCGTTGCTGCGGTGACGCCACCTGGAGGCTCTGGTTGCTGCGGTGACGCCACCTGCAGGCTCTCGTTGCTGCTGCGGTGACGTCATTGATTCTAAACTCTGGTAATTGCACTTGAATGGAGATCGTCACCTCTTCCTCTGACGGATAAACATTAAATATCAAAAGTACTTCATGTCAGCATACAATAGATCCAGCGTAGAATTCATTATTCTTTACAATGTTTCGGGTACTTTGCTGTCTTGCATCAATATTAAGACTTATTTTACAACTATGTGCATCGGTTCGGCTGCAGCGACGTCCCAGCTGATCTTTAGTAACCTGGTGGCATAAACTACCTTCGACCTTCATCAGCCTCCTCGTAGCTTGTGTCCAGACGAAGGCTTCACTGTACTTACTGTCATAATACAGCACATGTGCTCTTCAGTTACCATGGTAACACCTCACTCACATCCTCGTCCCACAGCATCACTGTTAGTTAGCTTCTCCAGAAAATGGACAACAAGGAGAACATAGAAAGAAACGGAAGAATCAATGAAGAATGTGGAAAACAGTCGTAACAAATGAGCTCAAGAAGATGATGATGTGGTATCTCCTGCTGCTCCTCTTCCTCCTCCTCCTCCTCTTCATTCAACATAATCATTCAGACATCGCCTAATGTTAAACATATTTAATTTTTTAAGACACTGGTACGTGTCGCTTTAATATGGAGTTTGGAACGTGTTAACTAGGACGTCTTGTTGTCTTCTTGGTTTTATGCAACCAGGCACATTTTGACAGTCTGTCCATTGCACCATTTTAATCTTGTTTTCATGTCGTCATCTCTCCATCTACATGTTTTTGTAAATTCTGCTTCTCAACACAAGAGTCTGTTTCTGTGTCCTCTTCACAAGCTGCACTTCATCAAC
>CAAKHC010017442.1:0-21243 GCA_901007825.1 Macroramphosus scolopax | reverse complement strand
GGAGGGACGGAAAGTGAGAAGTGCTTGTTCATTGTCGCTCGTAGACTCGAGTGCAGATCACATCATCTGCTCCCATGGTCTGAAAGGAGAGAGAGGGAGGTGTTTAATGCAAATCCTTAAGAGCACATCAATGTTTGGTGTCTCCTCGTCGTCTCTGGTTGGACGGGTCTGTTGGTCGTGTGGATTGATTTGCACACCTCTCAAAGCTTGTTTGCAGTCAGCCTGACGTCCCAGCTGGGTGGTGTTTCCCACTCAGAGCCATTTGGCCGGTGAACAGGTGTGTTATCATTCACACTAATGTGTCGCGACAGCTGTCAGGACTAAACTGCAAGAAATGAAATTTGCCAACGAATAAAAATATTCACGTGTTCCTCATCGGCCTGCTTGGACGTGTCGCTAACATCCAAACGATTTGTTTCATCGGCTGCCAGGAGAATAATTAGCTTGGCATTATGTTCCTCAATTTAATGAAGCGATCATCAGACCTTTGAGTTGCAGTAGAATGTGCAGCAGCAGATCTCTGTACAGTACGTACAGTACAAAGATAAACTACCATAATAGACCTTTTGCTTTCATTACCCAGAATGCAACTCGACCACCACCAGTTCAGTGATAACTAATTTTGCTTTTGGAAGATGATGCAGCCTGGAGATACAAGCAGAGACGTGGAGCTCGTCTGGTATCTCAGGGTCTTTCTAACTTCTTTTCACGCTGCTGTCTTCGACAGCTTTGATGTTGTGCTTTGCCCATTTCTTTCTACCCTCCCTTGATTTAGCTCGACATCTTCGTGTCTTCGTAGACTCCAAGCAGCTGCAAATGATTTCAATCGCTGTCAGTTAACACGGCATAAAATATCAAATGTTTTCAGGAACTTCTCAAAGTGCTCCTGCAGGATGATACGCTTCCATGCTCGGTATCTTCCGAGCATCAAGTTCATCTCTGAGCTAAGTTCATTAGTGCCTGACACAGTTCAACTGCAGTTTGAGAAGCGTAATCTTATTGGCTCTGAGTGTAAACTCATGTCTGGTGTGTGTCCTTTACCAGAATCAGCTTGCCGTCATTGGTTATCTCTCGGGTCCAGGAGGTCTTGGGCCCCTCTCCTTTCTGCAGAGTCTGCTCACAGCTGATCTTGCTGTCTGTCTCCCAACGTGGGGAACTCTGAGAAAACAACATTAGACAGTGTGATTAATTGCAGAGAACATCGATGGGTTGACGTATGAACAAATGCATGGAGGTATGAATGAATCAGACGGAGGGAGGATGAGGAGTGGCTAATGGAGAGACAAAACACAAACAAGAATGGTGGAGCAGAGGTGATAACTTTTGATGCGCTCATCGCTGGTGGAGTGAAACACTGGTTGCATGTGTTTGCTTTGGATACGGCCAAGCAGAGGCCATCTATGGGAAAGCGGGGAGAGCAAAGGGGGAAATTAGGGAGGGACAGAGGGCAAGAGGGGCGCCTGTTGCAGCACGGGAAGTTGAAAGGGTTTATAATGAGTGGGAAGCATGATAGACCTCCAGAGACCAGGGGGGGGGGGGGGGGGGGGGGGGGGTAATGCTATCAGTCCAAATATGATGAAAAGCCAAATCAAACATGTTCATGTGCTGCCCACCGTGCAGGGACGGCCGTCCACCGTGCTCTCGTTGAACTCCTGCCCCACAGTGAAGGTGATGTGGGTGGTGCGGACCGTTGTCGAGGTCTTGATAGACAGCTTCTCTCCATCCTGTGTGATCTCCACCTGCGGCTTGGAGGCTGCCTTCACGGCGATCTTACGCAGCATCACGTTCACACCTGAAACACACACACACGAGGTGTATCTTTGAATGAATATTCTCAGGATTACATGGAGGAAACTCAGGTCAGGAGGACAGATTGTGTCGGACAAGCACGGCAAATTAAACCTGTTTTAACCAAATTGCAAAACCGCTGGTGTGTTTGCGTGAAGCGAGAGCAGCGCAGCATCGCTCCACAGCATCGCTCCACAGCAGCGCTCCACAGCAGCGCTCCACAGCATCGCTCCACTCTGTCCATTAATGACAGAGGAAACAATGAGGTCATATGACGAAGTCTGGCCAGCACATCTGCATTCCCTCAGACTTAATCATCCAGGCATGCGATCCCGGACACAAGCACACAGACTTATTCGACGTTCTGCCGTGGGATGACTTTATTCTCCTCGTCTTCGTCAACGATGATCTTGTGGTTAGGAGATATTGTAATCTGCTGACACACAGATGTGGAACGCTTACAGTGTGCTGCCGGTGTGCTGCGGTGATACCACGGCTGGGTCAGGAGACACGGAGGTGTGTGTGTGTGTGTGCCTGTGTGTGTGTGTGCGTGTGTGTGTGTGTGTGTGTGTGTGTGCGTGTGTGTGTGTGTGTGTGTGTGTGTCGGCTAGTTGATGATAATAATAATTTTAATATTTTTCTAAAATGCTCTTTACTTTTGGTTGATGCTAAATTCTACCAGCCTTCAATTATTTTAGGGCTTTAAATAATGATTATCTTAATCGTCAATTAATATTTATTATTAGATTGATCAAGTCTTCAGACTGCTTCTGTAGTTCTTGTTTCAGAACAACATAAATAGAGAAGGACCAGTAATTCTTAGCATTATTGAAGCAGTAACCGATAAATATCTGGGATTTTACAGGATAAAACACTAAAGAATAATTGATTGATTATCCAGTTTCTTTCTGTCGATCGACTGACTGTTTAAAACTCTGATCGTTTCACACAAAGAGCTTGAAGAGAAAATAGGACACGCAGAAGGCTGGAAAAAGGAAATAGCAGGAAAATGATGATCCAGCATGGCAGCAGACTGGTGAGGGAGGAGGGAGGGGGGAGGGGGGGCAGACGAGGGGCAGTGGTCTGTGTGTGGTGTGTGAAGATCTCTGTCCAAGTGTGAGGGGAAGTGTGTGTACATCTTGTGTGTATCTGCCTCCGAGTTGGGTTTCACACTTCTTACCTCTCTCACATTCCCACCTGTCAACGAGGGTAAATATACACACACACTCCGAAGTGCCCAGTCATACAGGGACTCCCGGGGGGTTCACTGGATGCACTGGATGCGACACACACTCCGTGTGTGTGTGTGCGTGCGTCGTCAAAGTCTCATTGTGAGTCGGCAATTTCCGTGCATGTGCAAATCTCTTTGTTTGTTTCTATTGTAAAGACGTTGTGAAGACGTCACTTCAGGTCCTTGGAAGACAGGATGGACATGTTGCATCATTTTGTATCAATTCACAAGTAATAACTAATTGATTAATTGGAGAAGATAATAATGATTCCTGCAGCCGTTAAGGAGGATAAACATTAACTTGGAAAAATGAGCCACAATGAAAGTTATAAATAAGATAAAGTGTGGATCAAACCTTGCAATAGCTCTAATAGCTGTTTAATGTTCGTCACTGTACATCACTGGATGAATGAAGCTGTAAATATAACTGGGGATCAAACGTCTGCAGACACTAACTGACCCCCGCGTCTCCCCAGCGGCTCGGACACCGGAGTCAGGCCTGTCAACCATTTGGGGGGGTCGTTGTTAGAGGTTAGAAGTGACCTAAGCTGTCTTTTACATTGCAAAATGCTTAAATTCACCCGGATCAGGCCACATGAGGACCCACACAGACGGTCAGGGTCAGAGATCAAGGAGCAGAGGGCAGAGGAAGCATTTGGGACAAAGAGATGAGGGACGAGGTGAGGAGAGCGGGTGTGAGGAAAGGACGACGGGATGGAAGAAGGCAGGAGGGCGGCGGGTGCTGACAGGCTGCATCCAGCTGCACTGTGATGGAACCAGGTATCACGGGCTGTTCTCTCTGTCAGTCAGCCAGTACAGAGGCAGAAACTAGAGTGAGGAACTTGTATTGTGAGGACATTTGGGCCACTCACAGGTTCAAAAGGCAGCTGGAGGGTTTCGACCATGTGGAGCAATAAATGGCACATTTGGCAAATCTTTGCTGTTTATTTGGCCCACATCCACACCGAAGGAAATATTTCTATCAGGATCTTTGGATTTCTCCTGGGAAGTCTTGCACACTTTTCAAAATCACATCATGAACATGCACACGCGCACTTTCAAGTAGATACACATGAAAAACATGCACAAAGGCGCGCAAACGACGCAGTTCTCATATTATGGCGCAACGTGCCACCTCGGCATGTCGCCTTTCCCCCTATTGGCTTTGTTTCATGCACACATCTCTTTTCTTTCTGCTCACTGTCCACTCATTAAACATCAATCGACATCAGAGCACTTTGGGTAACAGAAAGAGATGGTAATTGGTGTGCGTCTGTCAATTAAGGGAAATTTTAATTGCTGCTCCCTGTTGTGACCAGAGCGAGAATGACGTCGGACAAAAGACCGTGTGTGTGTGTGTGTGTGTGTGAGAGAGAGAGAGAGAGAGAGAGAGAGAGAGAGAGAGAGAGAGGTGTTGGTCTGCTTGCGTGACAATATTTCCAGGTGTGCAACAATAACATCGTCATAATGGGAATTGGCCGGTTGCAGCTGAAGGCTCTGAATCCTCGCGCGCACTTGCACGCGGGCACACACACATCCTGACGCCTGCACCGGTGCCAGGACGCACACGCAGACAAAAACCGTCAGCAGCAGGTGTTTTTCACTGTTTCTGACTGTCACTTCGGATAATGAATCGACTGCACTGTATCGTGTCATGACGCTTCTATTCAACACACACACACAATCCGAGGCTGTGACACAGACAGATGTGCCGCCGTTTGTCTCTATTGTGTTAGGAGTGAAGGCCAAAGGGGGAAAGGAGAGACGTGGGGTGAGGCTGGCTGGGGGCCAAGCGCTGAGTTTTGGGTCTGCAGAATGACAAAGACCCCCCTCCCATGGGTGATCCTCGCTGGTGCACCGACACAGATTTGACCTATAATGTGCTGAGAAAGCTGCAGTTTGAGCTGACACGTCTGATCTGTGTCATCAACCAGGGAAATAAAAGGCTCAAAAGAAACCAGTCTTGCGCAAAGAATTAGCCAAGCTTCCACAACATTTAGATAGTTTATGTCCATCACTTACCCAACGCTTTCAGGAGCTCCTCAAAGTTTTCAGAACTCTTCATCTCCCAGGTGCCGGCGAAATCGGGGATCTTGCGCTCCATGTTAGACTGCGGGTCGTTGGGGGCTCAGTGAGGATGAAGTGTCAGATCCTAGTCTGGACCTGTGATGCTCGTGCGCGTCAAAAATGATCCAATTGTCCCTGGAGTCTTTCTCTTGTCGTCCAGATTATTCTGCTCTCTTCCCGGAATGGAGGATCTGTTGGACTCTCAGGTCTGATTTCATGTATGTGCGCGTGCACTTTATACCCGGCTGCGCTCTAAATGAATGGCACAGAAAGTGAGGATACTTGTAAAGGGATGCACACGCCCCGTTCTGCACGGTCACGCCCCAATGGCCACTAGACTGCAGGGAACGGTTCACTGTGCCTCAGCACGACCACGCCCCTGCAGGCAACGTGTGTACCTCCGAGCTGCCCAGATCGGGACGCCTATTACCCATGCGCTACCTTCCTTCAGCCAAAGAGACGCCCTGCTGGTTCCGTGCCCGCTGGACAAGCCTCTGCACGCTTTAATTTGATATGCTATGATACACTCAGGCATAGATGTGCTTTGCCACACGGGATTGAACCAGTAATATCATGGTTACATGAATTGCAATATTATTAGCGCAGGATGTCAGCCAGGCCAGTGAATTGAAGATGTCGTCTTGGCAGGTTGGTGCGAAGGAAGAACCGGTCAACTGCCAGAGTAATCGGATGGCAGAGGGGTTGGAGGGAGGGAGGGAGAGACAGAGAGGCCAAGTTCACCCCGGTCTCCTGTGCGCCGCGACGCTGTGTCATAAAAATAAAAGCGGTGGTAATGGGATACAGCTTCTGGCCTCAACTGGTGGGCTATCCATTTAACGGGGCCTGCGTCAGAGGGAGGAACACCAGAAGCCAGGAGGAAGGTGGAGAGAGAGAAGGAGATTAAAATAAGAGGTGGGATTGGCGCAGGTCGATGGAGGCCTTTGCCCCCCGCTGCTAGGACGGAAGAGAGGCGAGAGAGGAGGAAGAGAGGAGGGCATTTGGAGCAGCCTGTCTGACGGGCCACTGGGGCAGGGTCAGGGGCCCGCGGGGTCCGAGGGAGAATATCAGGAACATACACACACCATATGTATGCGCACGTGCACGCACGCACGCGCTGATGATGGATGGAAAGTGGACAAAGCCGACGTTAACTATTGACTCTTGATGGATGATCCCATCCGCTCCACTCCACGGGGAATTAGCGCGGGGTAACCCGGGCGACTTGGAGAAAGGGAGGGGGGGAAACTATCCGCTACATATACACAACCTACTAATATACTGGCACAGTGTCAGATTTATAACAAGGACTGTCTAACAAAGGTGAATGAATAACAGCCACGTTGACTTTTGGAAACGCGATACGCGCTTTTACGCACAAACCAAATCCAGCGCCTCGTTCCAGGCCGGCGGCTCTGTTTGATGTGAACAAAGCTTTCTCACATTGTTTCCATATTCAGAGCGCGCACAAGCGCCACGTTGGCCACACACCATGCCACAGTCAAAGCATGCCGTCACAAGCTCCTGCTGGACCAAACAATGGAGGTGAGCCCAGACATATCAGAGCAGTCGCAGCCACTCCAAATCCGCTCGTCCGTTCTCTGCATGGATTAATCAATTGGGTGCTGAGTTGCAGTTGATGTTGCAGTGGTGACAAAAAAAACACCAGTCAGAGTAGAAAACAATTTAAGGATGAGATGCATGCTGAAATACTAAACCATCAAACAGCATCAGTCTGTCTTCCTGCTGCTGCGGTGGTCTGACGAACATCTGAAAGTGATGGTCAGAAAGGTTTCTATAGACAACTGTGTTACCCTACAGCAACAAATGCATCAAACAGCTCGGTGCAGCGGCTGCACACGGCTCGATAAAGAGCTCTGAAATATGTGTGATGCTGCATGTCAGCACGTGATGACAAAGCACCGCTCAGCATTCAGACGCACTCAACCATGTTCTGCTCCTCTCAACCTTTCTCTCTGCGCTCATTCCTTCCCTCTCTTCCCCTTTCTCCTGTCTAACTCTCCTTTACCTCACACAACTCTCTCTCTGCATTTCCCCCCTCTCCTATTCTTCCTCCTCCTCCTCCTCCTATCAAGCTTTTGTTCTTTTGTGCCTCTCTGACACATTCCTCAAGCACGTTAGAAGGGGAAAAAAGAAGGGGAGAGGACCGAAAGGGGAAGAAAGAGAGAGGGAGAAAGTAAGAGACTTGAGAGCACGTCATTTTTTATCTCATTGTCTTGGAGAAAAGTATATAGAGAGTGAGTCAGCACAGGGAGGCGAACGGAGGGAGATCAAAGGCAAACACATCGTGACAGAGATGGAGAACCTGAGAGACAGTGGAAGAAAGAAGGCAGCACACATGTCAATAGAGACTCCACTGTCTTTGGAGGCGAGAGAAGTATTAGTTTCTCGTCCGGTGCCAACTTTATTTCACTCATCTTCACTTCCTTAAGTTCCCTTCCCACTCATCTGCGTGTTTGCTGCTCTCTGCTATTGTTCTGTCATCCTCAACTTTCTGTGCACTCACGGCAGCAACGATGTTGGTAACTGATATTATCAACTTTTAAAGTTCACGTCAGGCTCCATGACAGGACCAACCTCCAGCTGCTCCGCTCCAAAGGTTAGAAGAGACCAGGAAGGAAACTAAAACCTGCTGTATTTACAATGTTTTTGACGTAACAAACAAGTATTTTATATGGTCGCGTCCAGTTGAGTCTCCCGTCTCTCCTGATGCAAACATTCAGGCTGAATCCTTGTCTCTCCTTGTACAAATTAAGCAGCAGTTGCTCTTTGGGTTGCATCCAAACCAGGCCGTGCCTTGTGTCAACACCAGCACATGGATGATCTCTACCATATTTCCTCTCCTACTTCCTTTTTGTATTTCCAGTTTCCTCTCCTCATTCAAATGACAAAGATTTCGACCATCGCATGCTGTCAGCTGTCCCAGCCAACGCTTCCTTATCTGGGTGTGGAGCGAGAAACACTTCATTCAACATGTACAGTGAATGTTCTGTCCTTCAGATGTGGCCATTCATTCATTCATGTTGCATCCAGGGTTCCACAAAAGAAGCATCTCGTCCGCGCAGGTTGGAGCTCGGAGCTCGTGGTGAAGTCACACCTCAGTGACATTCTTCTCTTTATCAGCCAGATGACTTCTAGTAAAAACGTTCAACCCGGCGATCCCAGATGTGAACTTGACCCTGGCCTTCCCCTCGCCACCTCCTGGAAGTCATTATCAGTGGCCTTTAGTCTCATAGGAAGCCGGTAGGACAGATATGCAGTAACAGGAATTACTGCGCTTCCCTTGTGATTTACCTCCGTGTCAGTGGGGGGTCAGCGACTCCTCGGGGGTCGTAGGATGATCCGGAGATGATTTCCGGGAGAGGAAACATAGCGAGACCCTTCGGTCAGTTCTTTTGATGAAGCTCTGTCCTTTTCCTCGTGAAGAACTGGACGGTTTTACGTCTCCTGCAGCAAAGACGTCTGCTGTGCTGAACTTGAACACCTCGTCGGATGAGTCGGTTACAAGAGGAAATTTCATTTTAAAGGGTCACAAGTGTGTGACGGTTGCACAACAAACATCCACAGGGAACAAACACACAAGTGTGTGTGCAGCAATGTGTGCAGCGGGCAAAGCATGTGGGTTTGATTAGAGCAGATGAGGTGGCAGCATTTAACTTAGCAGAGAGGAAATGATAAGAACAGCGGAGCTGAGAAAGAGACGGAAATTGGACCGAAACAAAGAGTGTTTCATTTAATCGTGAGTGTGAAACGAAACCTCGCCGATACAAAGTTTAATTCTCAACCAAAACTGCAGGTAGAAGTTGAAGGCAGAACCAGGCGGCCTTGTGTGAATGCTGTACATACGGGACCCGTCCTGCTCCTGAGCACCAACATGCATGTTTGTTTAAACCTCAACTAAACATGTGCTACTCATCTATTATCATCATCAGCTGAAATCATTTGTTAAAGTACAAAAAGGATCGTACACAAATCTGTCGCTGCGTATCCTGCCTACATGACATCACATCCTGTTACCAAGAAGTTCTTGTATTTGGAGAAAGAGAGAGCTGACAGTGTGTGTGCACATGAGACTGAACCTCCAGCTGCCGGGTCGGCTGCACCCAGACGGCTGTATTACTCACACTCCACTCCTTTTGTCCTTTAGCCCCCCCCCCCCCCCTCCTCTTCTCCCCCCTCCCTCCCCCTCAAGTCTTTGTGGTTTTAATTATTGCACTCATTTGTTCTGGAGTTGTTCTGGACCGAGGCGGACCGATACCCTTTAGATTAGGAAGGAGAAGACCTGCAGACCTGCTGAATCCCATCAAATGTCCAATTCATTTAGTTATTCCTCCTCCGCATCATTCCAGCTCTCCCTGAACCTCCTTCTGTCCCTTCTGTCCCTTCAGATTTCAGACGTCTCACCGCCACCCGCAGTTTAACGATCCAATTGGGCCCCTCTGAAGTGCTACGTCACAACAGCACTGTAAAACAGCTTTGTATATGGCTGAGTGATGCCGAGTCGCTTCACACCGGACAGAAATACAATAGGGGAGTATTGAGAAGAAAAAGTGGGGATAATGGAGGTTAGATATTTAAACAAAAGAAGTGAAGGATGTGGAGGGGTGCTGGGGAGGACAGGCTGCCAAGGAAGACAGGAGAAGAGGGGATTCAAGTCCCCAAACTTTCACGGCTCTTCACCTTAAGTTTATTCTCTCCGTAAACCTGAAGAGGTTCAATAAAAGTGCAGCCTTGTTTTTTTATCCCTTCCCTTCGTCCTGCATCCTCCAGTTCTTCCCCTCCACCCGTCCACTGCCTCTCACTCTGCACTCATTCTTTTATTCTCCTGCAGCTTTTCCTCTTCACCCCGAGTCAGCGATTGTTGTTCCCTTCTGCTTTTTCCTCCTACGGTTGTGTGTGCCGGCAGTGAACGGTGTTGCTGCCACAATGCGTTTTGTTCATATGTTTGTGTCAACGTGTGTCTGTGCACATGTGACCATGTATTCTGGATGTGTGTGTCCCGATGATGTCATGGACGAGGTATGGCCATTCAGTTTGCTGGAGGTCAACGTCTGGTCACTGTTACTGTATGTGACCAGTGTGTCTCCAATAAATTCTCCACAATTACCAGACGAGAAGGCAACGTACTTTTGTGGTTTATTGATTTGGACGCCCTGAAATTGCTCTCGAGTCGTATATCATTCGCTGCTGCCTCCGGGCAGAACACAGGAAAGTAGCATTAAGTTCAAGTGCATCGTGTGATTTGTTCACAATCTTATGACACGGCCTCGGGCCTGTGGGGAAAGGATTGGCCAAGGAAAATGAAAGGATAGAATTACCAAACAGAATTATCAGCTTGTTTTCTGCCTCGGCAACAGAATCACGAGCTGCAGGATGTCAAACGCTGAAGGAAAATAGAGATGTTAAAAGATGCACTTTGAGTAGATCGAGTGCAGGTCCTTCAAGTAGGATCCTCTGGAAGACAAACTGTAGAACACATGATAGTAACGTCAGTGTTCAGTGTTCACCACACAAACACCACATCTGACTATCATCCTGTGGAGAACTGAGAACGTTTTAGTTGCTTTGTATAGTAAATATTACACTTTATATTAGGAGATCAACAGTTTTTGAAGAACGTTAACGGCCTAATGAAAAGCATTGAAAGCACTTGATCAGCTGTCAGCACGTCTCTTGATGCATCAGCGGGAGTGTTCAAAAGTGATGATAAAATACTGTTTTACTGTTTTTAGACGGACAACAAAGCGGTTTCTTTGCCAAATCTTTTAAAAAATGTTTTATTTGTGGCGTTCCCAAAGTTCGGAGACCCCTTGGGGGGTCCTCAGATATCAGAAAGTTCTATTTAAAAAGCTTAAAATAAATGCTTAATGAACGCAGCCTCAGTCAGAGATTATCTAGATATGAGAATAACTTCCAAAGGTGACAGTTTGAACCCCTCTGCTGCAGAGACATACGAGACTCTGCTGCCATCTAGTGGTGACTGTTGGTGCTTTTAATTTAACAGATAGACGTCTGGGCATGCGCAGCTTCACTGGACTACAGGAACAATCCAAACAGTTGGTGATTGTTTTATTACAGTTCCTCGTATCTGCACACACAGATTATATTTGAACAGTACATATTATATTTGAACACAGGGACGCAAGTTTGTCCTGAAAACTGATGGAAAACTTCCCCCCTATACCAGCAGTACTTTAGTATTGTGTTGAGTTTTTTCTACAGTTGCAAATAAAAATATGTACAGTTTTTTTTAATAAAATTACATCTCCAAAATTATTTATTTTACATGTCGGATTTGAATTTTTTTAAAAAAGCTCTTTTAGAATTTGCATCTTATTTTTTCTGTCCAACTAAATACAAATTGTAAAATACTTCCTGATGTAATATATTCACATGGTGCTCTTTACAAGTGTGTGTGTGCTTAAAGAAGTTACTTAGAATTAATTAGCAGTTAATAATGCACAATCTACAGAGGATGAGGTCAACTGGGGGTCAAATGAGCTCATTTATGTCCATTTGGGAATATTGTGTAGAAAAGAACGCAGCTTCATTAGGGAGGAAGTGTTCCAGCTCTGGGAGAGAACTGACATCACTGAATCCCTGAAGTGGACAACATTACCCAACAATGGCAGATTTACTAATAAATGAAAGTAAGCAGCCGTAATTTAGATTTAGTTTTATTAAAAACATGTAAAAGATGCATGTTATGGCCTGATTCCAGCTGCCAAAGTTGACCTACGACCTCCTATCCTAGCATGCATCACGGGCCTGGATTATAACCAGTGGAAAACACCTGAGTCATTCCCTCACCTCTGGAAGGTGGGACGCTCCAACAAGTTGTGACTGATCTTTGCACAGTGGCTCCCTGAAACGAAACCTATCTGGTATAAGTTTGGATTGATTGCAAAACATGTAAAAATGTGCTCAGCTCTGCTTACTAAGTCGTACCACAAATCCCTTTCTACCCTTGAAATGTAAAAATACACACACGACAGTCAGTTATTCGATTGCAACGTGACAACTGTGAAATAAAAGTCCAAACTAGCCTAACATGAGATGAAGTGACATTAAACACATTCTCAGAAATGCATGAAAACCACTAACAGCAACGTCTAACCTACACAGATTAAAGCATATAGGGAGGATGTGGGTCATGTGGGGGTGATATTCAAGTTAAGAAGTATTTAAAGCTGCAGACCTTTCAAGGGTTTGTTCAAATGTGAAATTTCTGAAGAATCAAATGACCTCAGTGTCTCGTCAAGTTCCTCAAATTTAAAAGTCAGTAGCCACATATAAGAAAAATAAGAGCTGACAACAACCACAGCCAGGTTGTTTCAAAGCTTGCAGCATGATCTTTGATCTGCGGATCCTGACATCCTTTGGCATTGTTACTTGGCTTTGAATCCGATGGGTTTCCCTCAAAATGAACTGGCAGGCACTGGTTCTCCAGCACCTCGCAGGCCAGGATCAGATGTTTCGTCTCTTGGCGGACGCTCTTGATCCCGCAGGTCCCCATCTCACTCCTCACGGTGACAAAAGAGAAGGACTGCTGGCTGATGCACAAGTTCTCCCTTAACGTCTTCCCACCGCCGCTCGTGCAGACGGCCTTCACCCTGTCCAGGTCTTTGGGATCGAGGAAGGACTGGGTGGGTCTGTCACAGCCCCCATTTTGCCTAATGTACTTCTCCCATTCGTTCTGATCCAGAGAGGTCGGAATCCCCTGGCGGATGTGACGCTTCACAAAGGTGTTGAAGCCGTTGTTCCATTTGGAGGGCTGACAGGGGGCCTCGTTCTTGGCAAGCGTCTGATGATCCAACAGGATACAGGCAGCGAGAAGGAGAAAAACCCTGAGACCAGTCATCATCCAGCAGTCCTGCAGTGAGACGAAGACAATAACATCACAAAAACAACTCTTTACTGACCTCCACCTTTATAATGCAACAGTACTTGGTGTCCTAACATAGTTTCACCTTCATAAAACAACAGCTGTCAGCTGGAAGCAAAAGAGGATGTTAGAAGCAGTTGCTTGCGTAGATTACTTCCCTACCTTGTTTTAGTAGAAGTGGAGGTTTTGTGAGCTGCAGATGGACCTCAAACCTTCAGATGTGAGGTCGTTCTTACTACAGATCGTTTGTTTCGGTTCCTCGTTGCTTCTGTGTGTGCAGGGGGCGTGGCCTAATGTCTGTGGAGCTGCCATGACGTCACTCTGTCCACATGGCAGAGCAGAGCAATGGGGAGGATCCACTGACTGCTATTAATGTCTCCTCAAGGTCCACTGAGCTGTTCCAGCATGTGTGTTCTGCCTTCAGCACTGCTGTTTGTGTGTCTTGTTCAAAAAGTATAATTACATGTCACATAGACTCTTTTCAGTTTGGGGTTTCCACACATTTATTGAAGAACACATTCTGAGTTACGCAGAAAAAGTTTCAGTTATCTGTCCAAGGTTCTTCATACACATTTCCTTTACCATCATTATGTCGGAGTCTTTACTCACGCACAAATATGAACATAAATAAATAAACATGTATTTATTTTCTTGGTTCAAACGTGTTAATCAAATCATGCAGCTGGGTACACTGGAATTAATAAAACGCTGAATCAACTAAATAAATGTAATTAATACACCACCTGGAGTATTTGACATTGACTCAATTCACATGATTGATTCAGTTTAGCTTGTATATTTAATTAAATGCAAACTAGTTTCCTACGTTGGAGAAAAACAATAAACAGCCAAGAGAAGTCAGTGGGATTCAAACCCAAATCTCCCAGGTCAAAGTTCTGCATATTAATGATTTTAATAACATTTTAATAATATGATCTTCTGAGAATTCTCCAAACATCAGTATTGATGTTGCAGAAGAAATCTCAAAGACAAAATGCATTTCTGGACACAACTGAAGGCAACAGAGGAAGTATTTAAGGTGAACCAGGTAAATTAAATGTATCATCTTAGTTGCATCCGGTTGTTCATCAGGGAAACAATATAGTTTCACTTTCAAAAGTTCAACATAATTATAGAAAACTTCCTCATGTCTTTGTCTCATTTCTGATTTCTTTGTCCTCTCTGACACTTGCTTGGCACCGGCTGCCATGCTGTTACCTCCTCCCACCCTGCGGAGTACAGACGATACCCTGACAGTACCAGGGCGTCTAGAACGAAGTGCATCAATGAAAGAAATGCAAAACATAAAGAGAAACTCAAGGCTTCTGTTTAGTTTACTTACATCGTCAACTCATAACGGGGATACGGATGATGTGAATCCTCAGCTTGAGTCATGCAGGGATCAGTCAATTAAACTATGATAACAATGAGCTGCACCTTGTGAACAGAGTGTTTGATGACATCCAGGCGTTTAATCCGTCAGTGACAGCTAAGGAAAACACCCTGTGACAAACACTGAAGGCCCAGTGTTTGTTTCAGCTGCAGGACGTGACAGATGACGGCAGTAGAATGGGACAGAAGTGAACTCCAAGGACTCCAAGGGCTCTAAAGCCCGGCTGCTGTTGGACAGATGTTGTTGCTCTCATAAAAAACGAGTCCAAAGCAGTTAAGGTTGCCATTTATGTGTTTTAATGTGGTGCCCATATTGACAATACAGCAGATATTCAATCAGACAAAGGTGACACAGAAACGTGGCACCGAAGGTCCTCCTCTCTTCTACACAACGATCACATGTACATAAATATAGCTCCTCCATTTACAACACAACGAGCTGATTTGAGTGCAGGACCATCACGTAACTGTCTATTCTACGGATCCCTTAAGACGTAACTACAACTGCATTCATCTCTCTGGACGTCTTCTGTGCTTTAATATCAAGTTGGCCGCTTTGTTTCAAGGCTCAAGTCCTGGGACGAAAAGGAAATAATAATAAGACATTGAAAATAAATCATTTCATCTACTCTACTTCATTCAGTGCAGTGCAGTGTGCACAGTGTGCTTGTGCTTCGAGGCAGGATGAACACGCTGAGGTAACGACCAGATGCGGATAACAGAAGACAAAACGTATCGTACAAAGTATTTACATGTACACAAGAGCAAACGTACGATGCAGAGCCAGCAGACTGACATATTTACACCAAGTGCTCGACCGCCGACGTCCCCGAATCTGGGTGGGAAATAAAAGCGGTCACGGCGGTTGATGCCAGGAGTCGAGATTATTTATTCATTGTCCTGTTTTCCTTTTGTAACTTATAAGTGAAAATATGTTTGCTTTTTGTCCCCTAAGGAAAAAAATGGATGGGTGATGACATCCTTAACAAGAAGGAGGAAGATGTTTGGACAGGGCCGAAGAGGGCCGAGATGGCAGCTAGGGCTCCGTCTGAGGAGGCGGCGAAGGCTCTCCTTTCTTTTCTGCCTGAGAGGTGGAGTTCAGAGCCATGTCTTGCTTTTTCTCTTGTGTTTGGTCCGTCTCCTTCGTCCTGAAACAACAGAGGTGACAGTCAGTCCCGGGGAGTCGCTGCTCCCGCTGCACAGCTGCCCTTCGTAGTGTTAGTGCAGTGTGACGTATCGTCCAGCAGGGGTCCCTGTTTGTTAAGGAATACATGGGAAATAACTAATGTAGCCTGATACTTTGTCCAAATAAATCCTTCATAAGACGATTTAAAACAGCCTCTAAGTTGTGCACGTGTGATGGTGAAACAAAGCATGATGACACAGTGAATCGATGAGCGGTGAGAGGAGTGAGGTGGATGTCTGAGACCAGCCAGTCAGGTGAAGTTACCACATCCAGAAAGCACAGACAAAGACTATAAGGACACTCTGATGAGGACACACCCCGTCAGTATAGTGACTGAAACCCTTTTATCTACGTGTCCTGTCCCGGCCTCATCAGTTGTCTCGCTGTCTCTCCGTCACTGTGACGTGACGTCTGTGCTTTCCCCACAATACAACAAACACTGTTGAAGTGTTTGTAAAGGAGAACATTCACTCCTCAATTCAATGTTTACAGTGTAAACATCTGTAATCTGCCCTTCTTTGGTCAGTAAGTCTCTATCGGAGGTGTCAGGTGTAGACGGGTCACAGTGATGGGGGTTAAAAGCAAAGCGGCGTGTTTAGGCAACTCTAACTAGTCAAAGGGGTTTAAGGGCAAAGGTCATCATTTGGACTGTTTTTGAACCTTGGCATGGGAGCAGGTCGGTTACTGGGAAGGACGTCCCAGCTAGAGGTAGAGCTGTCGTAAGATCAGGAGACACAATCACAGGATTGGATGAAAATCACAGAATCAACATTTCAAGGAGGTTTTGTGCAAGTATTTCAAAACGCTTCTCCGCTCTGATTCCACACGTGGACAGGAGAGGACGTTTTACAGTAATTGCACAGAGGTGGTGTCAGATCATGCAGGACAGTGGTTCCCAAAGTGAGGTCCGGGGGCCCCCGGCAGGCCCCAATCAAAATGATGGAGGTCATAATTTCCCTGTTATCTCATACGAAGGTTTCAGGGTGAGGGAAGGTTGTTTTTGTCCTTCAGACGAGCCTCTCAGATGTTTACACATCCGACAGAACGGATGAAGCATAAAGAAACTTTAGGAACCACTGATCACCGCGCGGGGGGAGGAACAATCAGCTTCGAAGCAGGTTTGATTATAACAGTCACACTTATGGGAATCACTTCCTTTCATTACGGACCAATAAGTCATAAACAATAAGTATTGGGACACAGCCGGGTTACTGCAGCAGACGTTGGATGATCAGATTATCCCCAGCGCTAATCTTAGGGTGGCTTTCTCTTGTTTTTTCACTTTTATGGTAAAATCCTACAAAGCGGATTTATTTTTTAATATGCTCATTAGAGCCCGACCGACACCGGCATTTCCAGGTCACTGCTGATGTCGCCGTTTGACTTTAGCCACGCCAGTGACGCTGGTTCACCTAGATGGAATGCAGCCATTAATAATATCATGCTTCTCCTACTTTGGCAGGTCAACATGTCTGCTGCCAGGAGGGTCACAGCACTAAAACACCTCAATAAACAAAATGATAAAGATATCATGTAGGCTGATGTGTCGGTGGGGCTGTATGTTTTATAAGAAGTCAATAGCATTGATCCCAGATCAGCGCTGCAGGATATCTGTCAGGCACCAGAGGAAGTTGCAGAGAACACAATCATTGCTGGTTATGTGTCAGTAATCGGATCAGATGTTCCACCTGTTTACCACGACTGTTTCATGGCGGAGGAGCGTAAAAAATCTGCCGAGAGATAGGAGACTGAGAGTGAGACAAGCATGGATTCTTCCCCGATGTCGGCTCCCAGAGCTTCCACCGATCACCCAGTTAGACCGGAGCAGCAGCAGACTGGTGGCCGGCGTCAGAGACAGGCCGCTGAAACCACCTGACCGTGTTCTTACCGTATCGTCTTCACGATGAAGCGCACGATTACCGCCAGGCCGACACAGCCACACATCACTCCTATGACGATGGCGGTGACTTCACCAGACGAGAGCTCCTTCCCTGATTCTATAACAGACAAATCAAACATCATTAAAACATCACAGCAGGTTTCATCTTCCTGTCACGCACGTATGATTCAGTGATTTGTGTGTTTATCTCTTCACAATCTGCCGTTCGGCTGTTTGGAAATGTTTCACCAGTTGCTGTCTTTGACGGCGCTGCTGATATAACAGGCCTTCCAGTTCACTCACTCACCACAATGAGCACTTTACACAAATTCTTTCTCCTTTGTCTTTGTCTACCACTCTGTCTCCCTCTTTCACTCCTCTGTGTCCCCTTTTCCGCTCCCTCTTTCTCAGATGGACGTGTGAAAACAATGGAGTCAGTGTTTAGCTGTTGAAAATCCTTTTTTTTTTTTTTTCTAATCAGCTCGCAAACAAACACGGTTCCCCGCGCTGATCCAACCCCTCCCCTCCAATTCTGTCTTTCTCCTTCGCCCTCCGGAAGGCTTCCGCCCGAGACAAAGTCACCAGTAATCCTTAATATTACCACATTTCTCTACACATTCCACTTTTCAGTCTCAGCATGGATTGCACTAATTGCTGGCTTTGGTCTACATGGCCACCCACCGGCTTGTTATTGCGGCTTGTATTACAAGCAGCAGACTGGAATTACAATCCGCCAACGTCAGTTCAAAGCAAATACATGTCGGTGAGACCTCCTGCACTCGTGGAATCTTGAGGTGAACTCGAAACGAACGCACCAAAGAAGAAATACGTTAAAAAAAAAAAAAAAAAAAGATTCTAAGCCAGAAATTAAAATATATTATACTTTAAATGAATCTAATTTAATTTAGAAGCAAAGTGTGTCTCTTCTGCTAGATGTTCTGTGTCTAACCTGCAGTGAAGGAGGTGAAGACGACCCTGTGGTTGAGCGGCTGGGGCGAGCGGTAGTTGTCCTGCAGCAGCATTCGATCTGGATCTTCGGCTTTACTCGAGTAAAGTATCGTCTCCAACTTCAGCAGCTGGAGTGGAGAGATGAAGGGAAGAAGGACGGAAGGAACAGTTGTCCTCAGGTATGAAGATGCTGGGCGGGAAACTGACATCATTGATGGGTGGTTGGTTCCATTTAAACTCCAGTAATAACAAATATCAAGAGCTTCTGGTAGCTGTCTGAATCAGTGAGGAAGAGGTGGATATTTATTACATTTAATAAGAGCCTGAATTTCTAAAAACTCAGGTGTTATATTAACCGGGCTGCAGTTCAGACCGGGTGTATGTGTGTATGTGTGTATGTGTATGTGTGTATGTGTATGTGTGTATGTGTGTATGTGTGTGTGTCCAGATACTCTTCAGATGATCTGCATCAGTGTTTCAGCTTCACCTGCGCTTTTGAGATCTGCACCCTCTCGTGGAAGAGCGTCCAGATCACGCTCTGGTGGCACGGCGGCGTGGTGAGGGAGCCGTTGTAGCGATAGTAGCGTCCCAGATCCTTCGGGAGCAGCGACTGGATGTCAAAGGCTGGTATGAAAACCTTCTGGTCTGTCAGTGGGGAAATAAGAATATAAACGCTCTGATATTCTTCACTACTGATGAAATCTAAATCTCTGTTTTGCTTCAAGAAAATATCATATGATTCCCTTTTTTTTGACATTGAGTAATAATCATCAACATCTTCGGACGGGGGCTGGAGACCATTTAGAGTTTATATGTTAATTAAACTCAATTATCACTTCCTTTATATTTCAGGTGGACCTACTTGCATGTCTGACGCGGCTCAGGTAGTTGAGGATGTTGTTGAATGCCGGGTTGGTCTCCTCACCTGTCTGCAAAACAAACTTGACCTTGAACGCTCATCACATCATCTTCATAAATACTCAAACCATATACTTATTTTTAATTTTGCATATTTCTCCTGCTTTGCATTATTTTTGTTACCACGAGGAGGATTCCCAGAACCGCCAGGCCGTCCCTGTGAGTCATCGCTGCGGACATGTTGGGGTAGAGCTCAGAGTTGTAGTGCACCACATGCAGCTGCAGAGGGGAAGAGTTGGTTAGTTTGATAGCTGATAATTGACTGCTGAGGATTAACAAAAAAAGACTGGAGGTAGAGACCAGGTGGAGAGGAGCCTGCGTGCTAAGCCAATTTTCCACTTGAGAAAGCGAGGATGAAGATGTATGTGAATGAGAAGAAGAGTAAATGTGAAATCAATAATAAGACGAATGCATATAATTTTAACGAGTCTCCTTCTTTTTGTTTGCATTCTGTCCTTGTTAACATGCTACCAGTGTCTTTAATCTGCTTTAATCTGCTCCACTCCAACTGCTGAGCCTTGAAGAGCCTGCTGGCAGGCCTGGCCAGTGACAGATGGACGGAACCGAGGCGCTGTGACGCCTCACCTTCCCTCTTCACTCCATCCTTCCTCTGTTCTTTCGCCACACCGCCCCCGTCACTTTATTTTTCCCTGGCTAGTTTAATTCGTTGCTCTCGTCATGTGTATGTGTTGCTTAATTAATATTCAATGTTTTTGTAAATGTGAATGTATTATAATACTCAACAGAATACTCACAGTATATTAATATATCACAAAATTAATAGTAGAAATCCTTAAATCCACTTTCACCCGACTTCAACTTTAGAACAACAATGTTCCGGCTCATCTAAAAATAATGACTGTGGTGTGGAGCTTTTTCCATTCCAGGATTGTACTCTTGGCTGTGATCAAACGTACCTCTGCCTCTGCACTCTGTCCATTGATGGTGTGTTCACTGCCCGCTTGGCTCGGCCCGCCGCTGCCCCAGTGAAGGTGCAGCTGTACAGCTGTGAAGAGCCAGGGGAACCCCCCCAGCCCCATCCAGTCCGGCAGCTCAACCACCACTGATGCAGAAAACAAACCACAACACTTCCACTGAGTTGAAATAAACCAATAAAATGAGTTTGCAGCCGAGGTGCGACTTCAATGCTGCATTATGAACAGATAAGCCACACAGCGATGGGAGCCACCTTGCTGCCATGGTTACCTGTGTGTCCATTATTGTACAGACTCAGGGGTCTGTTGCCGTGTTGACTGTAGCCCAGCGGGGTCACAGGCATCAAACCGGAGTCATATTTAGTTTTCGTGGTTACCACATCAACGGGGGACTGGGAAGTGCCACCGCAGTCTGGGAAATACTCCGACCATTCAGACTGACCCACCAATCCTTTGAAAGAGAAAAGACAGAAACAATGATGTCACTCAGCAGCGGAAAAAGCTTCCATTGATAACTCTGTAATTATGCAGCACAAATTGTTCCTTGACATTCTGGTTAGATTCACGGCCTGATTGTGGGGAAATTAACAAACCATAATAATATAAAGAAGAAAAAAAAACACTCAACACACAGTTACGCACAATAGGAATGTTTAAAAAAGAGGACGAATGACGGCCTTTTGTCTGCCTGCGACCATCTGAGGAAATACTGCAGGATGAGAGACTCGATGTGAAGACAGGATCTCGAGAAACAATCGTTCATTCTCTCATCACCAGCGAGTTGGAATACTGCAATGGACCATTCACAGGTCTGTGTGAGGCAGTTAGACAACGTGGACTGAACCAGCTGCTGCTGCTGCTGTCCGGGTGATAACAAGAACCAACAAGCTCACAACACACTGCAGCTCCCGCTGTCAGACCCCTGCATTGATTACCGATACCTGATAGAAACAACCTCCAAATCCATCTTCTTGTCCATAAATCACTGAACAGCTT
>CAAKHC010017437.1:0-11728 GCA_901007825.1 Macroramphosus scolopax | reverse complement strand
TTGAACTATAAGAGGTAAAGTAGCTTATATGAAGCCAAAATAAAAATAAAATGGGGTTGGCATTTCTGACATTTTATTAAACCTCAGTGAATCTAACCACCCGGTGTTTCCCGCTGAATCCAGCGGTTTTGCAGCTGGTCTGGACTCCAGGATCGTCCTGCAGGTGCGGCTCCGGTGCACAGAGGGCTCTGTGAGGTGGGCCTACCCGGGCCAGGCTCTCCGGGTGGTTCTGGAGCCCAACCTGTCCTCCTCCAGGCGCACTGCAGTCTGCATCAAACCGTCTCCCTCCTTCGGCGGAGCCAGCGTGTCCATCGAACGGGCCGGGAAGCTGCAGCCGCTGGTGACCGACGGCGGGCGGCCGGAGCAGGTGACCTGTTTCAGTGCAGATGGAGCACACATGCCCGCTATCTACATCCAGGCCAGCCCGCAGAGTGATAAACCCTGGAGCCGACGCACGATGGGCTTCAGATATGAGCTGCTGGGGGGCAACAGGAGCGCTGCACCCAACGTGGGCAACAGCGAGCTGCAGCGTGAGTCCACCCTCTTCATCTTCATGAAGATGAAACCCGCACACTGATGATACTCCCATTGTAAAGGCTGTAGAAGTGGTTATCTTTCTAAAGCTTCATAGATTGGCTATAAACCATCAATATGACTGAATCTGCTGCAGTGGATCTTTTAACAAATCAACCAATTAAATAGTTTGCAGTAATTCAATACATTTACAACTGCTTGCTAAATAAAAGGCCATCAAGAAAAGGGATTTTCCATATCCTGGAACCCCCAATATTTGCTCTTAATAATGGTTAAGAATTAAAAAACATAAAACATCATTTAGGCCACTGAATATCCTTGATAAGAATTATTAACATTGCTCAGAGTTGACTATCAGTCACTGATATCACTGTGAGGGTCATCAACTGATCATTCCTAATTCCTACTCTTGTAAAAGAACATCTGTTAGTTAATTAAAGATCCAAAGCATGCTGGCTGCAGCATGCAGCTGCTGTTCCATCTTGTGTTTTGTCTGTCTGGTTTCCATCCAGGCACAAAGCATAGAGGACCGAGCAGTCCCGGACGGCTGGAGGCCAAACAGGCCTGAATTGAGCCTGCAAATACTTTGCAGATTCCACGAATGCCTTGTCATTGTGCACTGCTGTTTATTAGCATTTATCCATGTGTGCGGGCCTGTCTCTTGTGGTGATGTCATTCCCTGTCTATAATAGACAGCTGCTGGTTGATCTGTTCTGTGTTGCCCAGTTTGGCAGAGCGGTTGACTGCAGCGGTCTCCTGCGTTGGCACACGGTCGTTCAATTAGGCAGATACAATAGGAGTCAAACACGGGGTCAAGACCAGTCCGGGTTTGTGATCTGGTGGGCAGAGAGCTTAAAGAAGCTCGAACACATACGCAGCATTCCTTCGTTTAACCTTTGGTTTCTTCTCTCTGTAATGTGAGAGGGATGAATGGAGCTGGAATGTGTTATCGATTTATCAATCACCGTCATTGGATCATGCAGACTGACAATCGACATCATAGAGAGAAAAACCTGAACTCAGCACAAACTGAATGCATCAACCGAGACAAAGTCTGCATGGAGAAACAAACTTTATTAATTTCTTTATTCTTTATTTACAGATTCATGTCGACCCTGCAACGACACAGAGCTTCTCATGGCCGTCTGCAACAGTGACTTTGGTGAGTGCACCATACAAACACACTAAAAGTGATGTATGCAGGCCAACTGGTTTTTACTTTAACTTTAATAGCAGTTGTGTGTTCTTTCAGTGGTTCGAGGCTACATCAAGGACGTATCCCACGACCCCGATCATCAGACGTCTCTTGTGGAGGTGGAGGTGCAACGAGTGTACTGGCAGCGGAGCAGAGTGTTTGAGCAACAGGTGGCTGAAGCATACTGGCACGGACACATCCAAACACACCTTCGGTGCAACGTGAAGCCCGGAGATGGAGAGTTTCTTTTCACAGGGTCGGAACACTTCGGGGAAGCTTGGTTGGGGTGTGCCCCGCGATACAAAGACTTCCTGTCCGTCTACCAGACCGCTCGGGCGTCGCGTCGGAATTCCTGTGATTTCCCTTTGGACTGAGTTGTTGTAACACTGCCGAGCCCTGCAGGTCTTATCCCCAGACATTCTCCCCTCTGTGCTTGCACCTTGTAATGTTTCCATGGCAAAAAAAACTGAGCCATCAAGGTGTCATCCAGCATCTCCAGCAGGGACGGAACTACTGAATGGCTGGTAGAAGAAACACGTTTGGACGAGGCACAACAGGGACAAACAGCAGGGCCTCCTGCACTGGTGCCTCTCGAGGCTCAGAAAGCGCCGGCCTTTGTCTCCCTCCCCATCGCTGCCCTCACCCCTGGGAGAGTAGAGAGGGGTTGGGTTGCTGATCTGCCTTTGTGCTTCTCACCACATCAGCCGTTGTTCAGTTCGCTGGCTCTGTGTGACGGTTGCCCTCTGAACTGATGTGGGAGGGGAGACGTCACCAGGGTCATTTATAATCGGCAGTTTGTCTCTGTGAACGGCTTTGCACATATATGATTGTGAAGTTTTGTTTATCCTGAGTCATCTGTGCTTAAAATCCTATTTGCTTTGTATATTAACACCACACAAGACCTTTGCATGAAGTTTATGTATGTAGTCGAAGATGATGATGCCTACAATGCAAAATAATTCACCTGCTTGACTGAAGAATCGACTGTTTTAGTGATAAAAAAATAGTTTTTCTATGTTGTTAAATTATGGTTATTAACTTCAAAACTGCTGATTTGACAGAAAAAAAGCAAACCAAACTTTTTGCTGTGTTTCTGTTTCTGCTTTGGTTGAGTTTTTCCAATTAAAAAAACACCTTGAAATCTTTACTTTGAGAGCCGCTTTAGCTTAGCCGAGGTTTTACTGGACATTTCATGTTTCTTTCATCAGCCCAACTCAAGCCAGGAATGTTTTAATTCTCCCGGGCTTGCACAGAAAAAGTCAAACATTTTCCTAATTTGATTTGTGTGTTTATCTTAACTGCAGGCTGTTTCAATAAACTATGCAAAAATGAACATTTCATATGAGGACATGCCGTTTACAACATGATGAGAAGTTGATTTTCTTTTTAAGTCTCACATAAAAATCAGTGTCTTTGTTTTTTGCATCGAAATATGATTACAGATGTTGCAGATGTGCAGCTTGACAGTTCTTACGGCTCGAATGAAGTGTTTAGATGTAAACTGACCTCATGACGAGTGCATAAAAATCTAAATTTCATGAGTTCTTCCTGCTCACAACAAGGATCTGCCCCCTTTAGACCATGTGCTCTTTTTCATACAGGACTTGTTTAAGAGGTAAATTAACTTAAGCCCCCATTTCCCATCATGCGCTGCATAATCTCCATTTATTTAAAGAAGGATGGATTTTGGACTAAGTGTCCTACAAGCTTATTTTGCCCTTTTCCTTCTGCATCCAATCTTCCCCCCTCTAATCAGATTCACATGATAATAGAACGGCCATAAAACCAAAAACAAAATCTCCTTAGATGGCCAAAGCTCTGAGTAGACTGAACCAGACTTTCTTTTGAGCTGTGTGGCCCCTGCATCGTGGCCCAAGAAGACGAATGGACAGATGTGAGGCCCCAAAGCCTGGGGATCCGCCCCTCGGCCCCTCCCAGTGAAGGGGAACAATTAATTGACTTTTAAAGCTTTCTGAGCCTATTCCTCACCTCTCCTCGGCTGAGCAGCGCTCACAAATTGGTGTGTTGAACTTTTTATGAGGACTAAATAGCGCCCAATGAAAGTGTAAATGACGACGTGGTGAATGGGGCCCGCACAATGGTCCCTCAGTGACAAGGCCCCTAGCAGACATAATGACCATTGTCACGGCTGCTGCCATCTAGAAAACATCAGGGCTCATGAATCCGAGGAGCCGGAGGAGGCTGGTCCCTGCTTTTAATCTGCCGATGTCCACATTTCTGTTTTTCTTGTTATCTTTGATATTTCTCTCTATTTATTGCTCCTCTTTGTGTTGGTGTCTTCAATATTTGTATCAAAGGACCAATACTTTTACATCTTAGATCTCTCTGCCACTAAAAAACATGCTTCTGTTGGGACCAGTTTGATTATTGTGGCACTCGAGTGGAGTCTGGCAGTACTTGGCACAGACGTAGAGGTTGTTCAGTCTCCAATCACACGTCCTCTACATGAAGATTTGGTTGTCATTCAATCTGCAAACACCAACGATGAGCTCAGCTGCTTTAGACGCTTTAATTAGACTTATTGCTGGACAAAAAAGGTCTGTCGATGTGTGTTTTGTTTGTGAGCTCAAAACTTTACAACTAGTGAGACAACTGGCCAACATACATTCATATTGAGCAATACATCTTTAAAACCTGACTTATATCGATGTTCAATAAGACACTGTTTCAAAAAATCCACAGAAGCCCAGTTTGGAGTCTCCTCCCCCCCGTATTGTCCCAGTGGGGCCACCATGTCAAATTTCTAAGCAAGATATAACCTCTCTGCGGGCTTTTGGGACCTCACAATTCTCCTCTCTGGGAATTCCAGCAGGCTCTCATGGGGAACGAGCCCAGGAGGGCTCGGCCCAGGACTGCTGCGTGATGCACCAACAGGAGTCCATCTAGACTGGGGGGTAATTGGTTTATCCCACCGCCTGGCCTGCGTTCCCATGTGGGCCACTGCTGCGGGGAGGCCCAGGGGTACAATATGGAAACAGCATGATCCCCTCCAGGGCCGAACAGGCATTCACTGCTCCTGCTATAGAGACCTGGGACACAGTACCGGGAACACAAAGCTGAGGCAAAAATGTCTCTGGGCTTTGAAAAGGTTGCCACTCTGCCTCCGTCTAACAGTGGGCTGCATCTGCGGTTGAAAATCTGAAGTAATTCAATTTGGTCAGAAGCTTTATTGTCAGCTCAAATGGTACTGAGTGAGTTTTCTTTTTTTTCTAGTTTTACATATAATTGTCATCACTCATGCACCTGTCATGCACCTGGCTGAACATTAGATCTATATAATGCCTTTATAGCATAGCATATAGCACGTAAAACAGACTGACTGTCCAAAAGTGTTCATACAAAAAAAAAAATTTAAGCTGGTGTGAGGTTGCAATCGGTCAATGTTGCTCCAGTGAACTGAGAAGTTTAAAGCTGCAATATAATACAGAAAAACCTACAATAAAGCTTGTTCATCACATGCACTCTCTTTACTTGCAAAGGTAGATATGTCATAAACATGCCGACAAGATTGTAAAATGTCCTTTTACCAGCTTGAGTTGTTGTAATTTAAATCTGATAAATTATAGAGATTAATCTGTTTTTCAAATGCTTTTTTTTTTTTTACAGGACTCGTCAAAGCAGGAAAAAACGTGGCAATGATTTAGAAATGAGAGAAAATATACTCATTCTGGACTTGACTCATTTAATGACCAGTTGATCAAACATTAATAATTGTGCATGTAGGAACAATGCTGAAGTTAAGTCTGTGCCTTGTGTCAATTGTTAAAGGATTTCAAAATTGTAGAATGTCCTGATTCAGCAGGTTTAACTAATCATTTATAATTCTGAAAAAAAGTCTGTTTCGGACGAAATAGTTGAAATAACACCGACCACCTGTAGGTGGAGACATTACACAAAGAATCAGCGGATGCTGCAGTGTGAGCAGATGAGCTGTGGCCTGATATTTTAGTCTCACACAAAGTTTACATGAACTTTGTAAAACACGAGGAACAAATAAGTTGATTCGAGTTGATGATTGCACTTAAGCAGCCAACCTGCTAGTCTTTATCACGAGGTTAGACTACTGCGACACACAGGCCTCACAAAAAGGCTTAACTAAGACCAAGAACAGAGAGAGAGAGAGTCAGTCATGTTATTGCTGAACTGCACTGGCTTCCTGTTTCCTAAAGAATTGATCCTTATAATTCTCTGCAGGACTCTTAATGGAACACCACCTTCATACTTCCAGCACTCCACAAACAAAACAAGGAAGCTGCTTTTATGACACCCTGGCACACAGGAATGCTTTTAGCTACTCCATTTAATATTTGTTGACCCCTTGACATGATTTAACTTTTATTTCTTCTATTTTTCTTTAATGTATTTTCATCATTGCTGTCGTATCTATTTGTTCTTGCTGTTTGCTCTTATTTCAATGCTTCAAAATTAAAGCACAAATAAGATTATTATTGTTAGCACATTTTATGATTAGTATCTTCAAAATCATGATTCAAATGTATAATGATGGTGATGATGATGATTATAATTATTATTATTAAAGCATGGCCATGACAATTGTCTACAAACTGATGAAGTCTGCAGGACGTCATTGTATGTGATGGTGCAGAAGTTGGCTTTAAGTGGCCTTATGTGTTGTCACTTGCTTTGGATGGGAACATGATAAAAACCTTCCATGTTGTGTTTACTGCTATAAATAACAGGACAGCTCTGCAAAGACATACCGTGTATTAAAGATCTGTCATAGAAGAAGGTGTTGATAGTTGATTGCGGAACAGATGATTCATATTATTTAATTGCAAAAGAGAACAAGATCTCTCCCAGAGCGGTTTTATCAGTCCTCAACATTATGCCACGAGTTGATCTTTAACATTGCAAAACTTGGTTTAAGTACCTTGAGCAAAGGTACAAGCGTTGCCAACTCTATGAATATAATAACATCTGTCCCATGACTCACTAGGTTCATAGGTCCTATGACTGCTCAGAGGAGTGCCACGGCTCTGACACACATGGCAGCTCTTTCTAGAGCAGTGTAGGATGAGCCCTGCATTTTCCCCCCCCCCAACTTTTAATACATAAAGATTGCTGCTGGCAGCACATAACAAATCCTTCAGCTGCTTTGAATTTGTTATCTCCAAAACCTCAGCAGATAAAACGGAAACTATGTGTACGGACAGATATCACAGGGGACCAGATGTTTACATTTATTATGAGTTGAATTGAATATTTATTGGACTGTAATTCCACCACATATTGATTTAACAGGAATAACTCCCTCTGAAGTGGGAGTTATTATAGTTTTTGCAGTAGCAATTAATGTAGGATTTTAGTTTCAGCAATTTTATTAAGGTTTTTTAAATCTTCCCCGTTAGTCAAACATTTACTGACCAATAATCTTCAGAAATACCGCTGATATTCTGTGCATTGACTCACTAAACCTCCACGACTTTGACCAATAACTGAGTCAATGCTTTTTCCTTTTTTCTTTGAAGGTATCACATGTCACCACGGGGCCATGCAGCTTACAGTAGGGAAGTAAAGCCACTTCCTTCTTCCTATCACACTGGTTGCACTGAGTCCAGTGACTTTACCGGGACGTCAGATGTTCGTGACAATGGGGGTCCAGAAGTCTGACAGAGGCTTTTTCCAGCTGGTTTCTCTGCTCTTCTTGTGGTGGTGAAGGTCGCCGGGTTTCCTCGCGAAAGACGTTTAGTTGTTGTGCACAAAAGTGACCGGAGCGCAGCCCGATTCTGCCACAATGGCTGCGACGTAGCGCAACTTTTGGATCCGCTGTGGATGAACGACAGAGCTCACTTTTACAGACTTTTATAAAACACGGAGGAGGAAGAATAACCATGAAGAAACAGTTCAACCGCATGAGGCAGCTCGCCAACCAAACAGTGGGAAGGTGAGTGTCTATTTCAACTTGCAGTGCTGCGAGTTTACGCGTTGTTAAAGTGTCTGGCAGGCGAACAGTTTTTGTTTTTCATCATTTGTCACTGTACAGTTGCCCACCGTTGTGTTTTTGTTGTGGGCGGTGTCGGAAGGGCTAGGCCACGTTTTCCTTTCACAAATACCTGGATACTTCACGAACTTTAAGAAAGGACTCATCAATATCAAGCAGAAACTCGTCGTTACATTTCATTTAATTAAAAAGTTGGAAGAACTGAACGTTTTTTTTTTCACATGAGGTTCTCAATGTCGCCTCTAACTTTGATAGACTAACATGACTAATGATTAATAATCTCACTCATAACTCTCAGTACACCGGTGTTGTGTTGAATTCTGTTTCCACGTTCAGTTCTGTTTCCCCTTACCTTGATCTACCTCAGGTGACCCCCCCCCAAACCCATATGCATAGATGATCAATTTATAAATGATATAAAAACACAAGAAATTAAATAAAACATGTATTATGCTACGACAGGTAATAAGAATATATTGCTAATAAATCAACTATCACTAGCGTTAGCTATCAAAGCTAAGCTAACCGGAAAGCTCATTAGCGTATATACATACAACAGCTGTGCAACAATGGCGGTCGCTGGGTGAACTATCATTGATGTTGTTAGAGAAACAAGAAAAAGGATAAAAAAGTTGAACGTCCTAGGCAGATTGGTTCCCCAAAAATGTTGACTCCATGGCTACGGCCCTGGTCTGCACCCAACTTTATCCGTAGCACCAACCCATCATCTCAGCTACACCTAACTCCATCGGTGGAGGCCCAACAGGAGGGGAACAAAACTTAATGGAGGAGCAGATTTTGACATAACACCGGAAATCAGTGCTGGGCCCTCAGGAAATATAATACTCTGACCTTTCTAATAGAACCCGTCCACTGGAATATTTGTGGGGCCTCTAAAGGTTCAGTATGTGTACGTCCGAGGACATGTGAGGTTTCCACACAGCAAAAGATTATATTTTAGTTATTCTTATTTAGTGGTATTTCTACAGTTCTTGGATACGTATGATAAGATGTGCAGAGGAACACACATTTCGTAATGTGGGAGGATTGTGGTAGTCAGCCTACACGAACACACACGCACACACAGACATCCTCTAGACACCTTGCCTTCATCTCCGTGCCCATTGGGGGTTCCATCCCTGTTCTCCATCAGCAGCCTCCTGCCTGCTGCTGCATTAATGTTGTCTGTGGAGGATGTCTTTCTTCAAAATGACCCTCAAACCGACAGCCTTCAGTCACTGGCCTCGGATTCCTCACATACATTCCTCCTATGAGTTGTGTAAGAGCAGTAAAACTCAAATGAGCAGAATGACAGTTTTCTTTTGCTGCGAGATGTTTGCAAGCGCACAGCCGCTCTGCTTTACATGATCACATGTTCCTGCTCCACAAATAAACTAAATGCAACTTGAAAGAGAAGAGGTAGACCTGATGGCTCTTAAAATCTGTTGTACTAACTACTGCATTTCTCTCCCACATGACAGTTTATAGCGATGAGGTCCTCTGTTTGGCACAGGCAGGGAGAGGCACGGGGACATTCTGCCGTGTAAGCAATTCTGTGGTTGTTGACGGTGACACCGTGGAGGGCTGCGGACGTTAAGCAGCCACCGAGGGGTGTTTTTATAAAAGAGGAAGCCCATTTGATTTACAAATTAAGATATAAGGAGGTTGCAGTTTGAGCGACAGTGTTTATGAACACCTCTGGATCACGTTGCAGAGATAAGCTTACAGAGAGCTCTAAAGAAAACTTAAAATATCAGTGTTGATAGTGTGTATGTGTGTGTGACGTATTTGCTTATGGCTTATTGATAAAAAGTCAATTGACATAACAGTAGATTGCACTTTGCACAGTTAGTTTTATTTCTGTATTAGCTTTCTCTCAGGGGTCTGGGTGTGTGTGTCTATTCTTAGAACACGAGCTTCTGGTCAGGCCCGCTGTGATCCAGTCAAATCAATGCTAATTCAATATTGATAGGGATCTAAAGGCGGTGCATGTAGCTTCTTTCCTTCCCAGTCGAACCAGTATTACCTCAATGTGTAATGAGATCATGTGGATCCGTGTGGAGGTATTCTGGCTGCAGATCGTATCTCAGGCCGTCACACATCTCCACTTTGGTTTATTGTTAAAGGATCAATGCCATTTCTCTTCTTGTTTGTACTCATACCACATAAAAAAAAGGATTTATTGCAGGGACTCAAACTTCGACGTGGATTTCTCCCCCGTTGCCAAGAAAGAGCCTTCGTTGTTCAGGAAGTGCTGCAGGGTATGTTAAAGGAATTAGGAAGAAAAGCAGTCTGCAATAAATGCGAGAAGGCAAAACAATACAAGAGTCCACAGCTCTCTACAACGAGAACAGCTGGCTATTCATGGAAACCACTTTTCATTTAAGAGATTAAAGCCAGTGTTTTCAGACGTTAATGTTAGTTAGTTTACGTGTACGTGTGTTGTGAGCTTGTTCATAAGCAGTTTTGATTTAACAGTGAGCATGTTCCAGGCATTAGTGAGGTAAGCCCGAATGTGGTGGGTGTAAGATCCTATTTCTACAACACTTGTGTGGGAGCGTGGTAATTGATCCCTACGAGATTTAGATCTATAGAGTGGGCCTATGCCGGGAGAGGCAGCAAGGAAAAGAAGTCTTGAGGGAGTTGTGTGTGTGTGTGTGTGTGTAGATGTAATTTGTGTGGTCGGTGTTATTTGTTAGATATTGACGGGCTGAGTGATGCTCTCACTCGCAGGTCTCGTTAGCTCAGTGACATTCAAGCCAAGAAATACAGAATCATGATTAGAGTGACTTCTACAGGGAGGAACGCAACGTTTGAGATCTCATTTAAAGAAGAGAACGTGTATCTCAGAACAGAGGTTGTTGGCATCTTACCAGCTTTCCCTAAAAGTTACGGAGTGAAGTCACTCTCATGTTTTCCACAGTCACCACTACTATATTCCGTGTGTTTGAGACATCAACACTCCACTTGGCAACTTCCCACCAGCTCTACAAATACACAAACCTTCCCCCTGTTGCCATAACAAGCAATATGGAGATGACACAACAGGAAGTGTGTGTTCGGACGGGGTGGAGGAATCTGTCAGGTTCATCATGGAAAACATCCACAGGCACAAGTGGTGATGAGCCTGTGAATAAGTGCATTGTGTCGAGTGATACCTAGTGAAGCCACTGACTTCTGCACTGTGTGGAATATGTCACATTGTTAGCGAGTACACTGAGTGACGACATCTTACTGTTGATTTAAGCTGATTGTGCAGCATTTAACTCCGCCTGACGGTGATGAACACGGACAGGTTGGGCTGGAATGACTTTAGTGTCATAACCTTGTTTGCGACCTTGTTGCAGCAAGTTAAGTCGTGTTTAGTTCAAATGAAATGTGTACATTTGACTTAAGACAACTGTGGAAGCCCGTATCTCACAGTCAGTACGTTTCCATGGGCAGCTTACCCGATAACGCAATTACCTCCTACCACCCGCTGTGACCCCCTGCTGTGGCTTATCCGAAAGTACATGTCGGAGAAAACATTCGAGAAACAATCGAGAAACCGGCCGAAGCATTGCTAACTCCGATCCGCTATGTGGCGCTGGAGCGCTTTTGGCCGCGGTGAGAGTAGAAGAAGAGCGGTGAGCATAGTAGAAGCGTAGAAGAAGAGCGCCGACCGCGTTCGATTATAGTCTTTAATATAGTATTTCTTCAAGCTTTAACCACAGATTCATGACAGGTGGTAAGCCATGGTGTCGTTTGACGTCGTCCTGGAACAACGCTTCCTTTTATTGCGTCGCTCGTGCTGTCTTCGTCTCCTTCCATGTCCGGGTGAAAGTCGCCGGCGGAAATAGTCGCGCATGCGCAGACTGCGTTTCTCGTTACCAGTTTACATTATGTTGGCATCGAGCAACCATCGAGCAACTACCGAGTTACCCAGGTGCGCTTATCCGGTAACGAGAAACCCGATGCTTGTCCGATGCTGACTCGATGTAACTGATATGCCCCTGTTTACATGAATTTGCATAACC
>CAAKHC010017433.1:19479-32835 GCA_901007825.1 Macroramphosus scolopax | reverse complement strand
TCAGAGAGGAAGTTAGAAGCAACAGAACATCTTTAATGTTGGCTGCGATGTGGACTGAATGTTCTGCTGCATCTCACTCAACACAGGAGATGCAGTAGAGGTCTCTCTCTCTCTCTCTCTCTCTCTCTCTCTCTCTCTCTCTCTCTCTCTCTCTCTCTCCTTGTTTCATGCTTCTCTATAGCGTCCCTTCTCAATAATACTTAAAAATTATTCTGCAGGAACAGCCCAATCTCAGGACCAGGCTGGATGATGCCTTCCTCCTGCGCTTCCTGCGGGCCAGGAAGTTTGACTATGACCGTGCCCTGCAGCTGCTGCTCAATTACCATGCCGGACGGAAGGCTTGGCCAGAGGTGTTCCAGGACCTGAAGCCATCCAACGTGAGACACGTCTTGGACCTGGGGTTTCTCACAGTCCTGCCTCAGCCAGACCCCAATGGAAGATACATCCTCTGTCTCCGGCCTGGTTCGTCTCGTCTTTATTTATCTAATGTGTTTCTTTGTAATTATTATTTGTAATTATTTATTATAATATGTATTTAGTGTGACTGTGTGCACACTTACATATGTGTTTCTAAAAGACAGTTCCTGTTTATTCCTCTCATTTTGTGTTGATCTCCTCTTACAGGAAAATGGAAACCGAATGATTATCCATTTGTTGACAATGTGAGGGCCATTTATCTGACCCTGGAGAAGCTGATCCAGCCGGAGGAAACACAGGTGAACGGTATCGTTATCTTAGCTGACTACAGCGGAGTGGGCATGTCACAAGCATCCAATCCAGGCCCGTTCCTTGCCAAAAAAGTTGTGAGCATCCTCCAGGTAAGAAAGCTAATATATATATATATATATATATATACAGTATATATATATATATATACAGTATATATATATATATACAGTATATATATGTAGAAATACATCGTTTCATAGAAATCTATGATCTATATCTGAACTACATGTGTGTTTGAACTAAGATGTCTTTTCCTTGTAATCACGCAGCAGTAAATAGTAGCCTTACCGCACTCACTCTTGAGCGCTGCCTGATGAGTGTTGTCATGACGACTGTGCATAATGATTGCATAAGAACTCAAATCACATATCAAATGTTTGAACTCTAAAAACAGTTTCTCTTCTAATCCACAGGATGGGTTTCCAATACGAATCAAGGCCGTTAACATAATTAACGAGCCGCGGATCTTCAAAGGCATCTTTGCTATAATTAAGCCTTTTCTGAAGGAGAAGATGGCAGAGAGGGTAACTGCTGGCCTTGAATCAACACTCTTTTGTTTTCAAGACTATTTTGAATCCTCTTATCTGTAGCCTGTGCTCCACAATAATTACCTCTGTCAAGGAGGCCATGTGATCAGGCCTTTAGTTGGTTGGTCTGTCTGTTCGCAGGACTACGTAAAACCTATGAGGAAGAGGAGGCAAGGCAGGGCAGATTTATTGGTATAGCACATTTCAAAAACATGCAATTCAAAGTGCTTTATTAATGCATTATTAAAGCACTGAAGGATAATTAAGAAACACATTGATAACAGGAGATTTAAATGGTGTAAAAATGATCATGAAAGAGAGGAAATAAAAAGCTAGAGGAGCGGTGCAAAGAAGAATCCATTCATTTTTTGGACAAATCTGTTTAACATAGTGAACGACAGCATATTTTTTACCTTGGCTTTGTTGGCATCTGTCAGCAGGACTCACAGAAATTGAATTGGGTCTTAAAGTATTACTTGCAGTGCATATCAAATGAAACAGCATGACTTGACCTTTCCAACGAGGCTGGTTACTCCTCTGTATGACAAAGTGCTAGCGCGAGAAATTATTGAGAATTTACATAAAATTTCATCATAGTTACCATCTGCAATGTGAAGTCTACTCCTGCTTCTCGTTGATTCAGTCACAAGGTCTCGATAGATTACAGCAAATTTCTTCCTAGTCTCCATCATGGACAATATAAGTACAGTGTTATATTTAAATTATAGGGATTGACTAGTCTTCTCTGAAGAAAGAAGATACAGCTTGTATTGCTAACCCTTATAATGACTGAAAATATCCTCAAGGTCATTGTGTTAACAAAGCGAAAAAACCCTACATTTCTTCCTTTTTACATTGATCTTGTTCTTTCATGCACTGCGAACATATTATTTCTCTACAAATGACCTTAGTTGCCTTTATGCTCTGCCTCATACAGTACATCCTCCATGGCTCCGACCTGCGCTCTCTGCATCGGAACATTCCCCGGACGGTTCTGCCGGAGGAGTATGGCGGCACAGCAGGCCAACTCGACTTGTGTGCGTGGTCCAGACTGCTGCTGCAGTCTGAGGAGGAATTCATAGTGGAGTTCTGCCAACCGGATCCACTAGAGGGCGTGGTGCTACCAGACTCCATGCTGTATGAGGGAGAGCAGGCCAGCGGGCAGGATGACGACACCTTCAGGGCGCTGCGCTCTCAACTCTACTACTGTTACTGATACACACTGTAAATACTCCCCCATCACTACAACATGACTTGCTTTACAAGCTAAGCAGCACTATTATAGGTGAATAGTATTCTCTCATTTACACACAGCCCAGCATCCAGTCACGGTCTCAAGCTGCAGGCTCGGGTAAAGAGGCTGGTGACACAGGCTGTGTTATCTGTGAGTTTGTCTGGTATTTAATATTCTCCACTCGGGGGGGGGGGGTCTTCAGTTTGCATACCGACCGTCCGCCATAAACTTGTCTGTACTGTTCTGTCTCATGGTCACACAGCCCTGCAATACCAGGATTAACAGATTAAAGCACCAATTTGTTTCAGTTAGGGGCATCTACGGACAGAAACCTCAGATTCACAATTGTTTTTAAGAGTGTATTGTTAACCAATGCTAAGAATAACCATGTTTTTGTTAGCATAGAATGAGCCCTTATATCTGCATAGGGGGCGGCTCCTCTTCCAGAGAGGCAGCCATGTTGCCATGTGTCTACCGACAAACCAAACACTAAGAATATTTTATCTATATTTGAGATTTCTTCCTCCCTAAGGGGAATTATGTCAGACATTGGGGCCCTGCAGCCCTGAATGTTGAGGGCACTGTTCCTTTACTCCGCTGACCCATGCAGTTTTTCCAGTCTCTCCAAGTGGGTCAAACCAGCATATTTTCGTTACCAAGCAGGCTCCTCTCAATTTGGGCCGTGGCAACCATCCTGGTGGGGTTTGTAGGCTGTCCAGCATTCGGCCAACATGTCTAAAACAATGACGTGGGTTTAAAGAATGTCAGACTGCCTGTGACACCAGGATCCCACCGGGGCTGGCTGCACCACTATCCAGCTTCTACGTGGTTTAGTTCAGTTACCCGCCCGGCGTCAATCATTTGGTCCGGCCATAATCATTGATTTTTGTGCTTCTACCTTGCATACGAAGTCTACGTAGTTACATGCTTTATTTCTCTTGTCGGTTTAAATCGCCGTGGTCGTTTGTTACTTTGTGCTGCTGTAACAGACAAAGTCGATACAGAAGAGTCCAATTACTTTTATGTTGAAGGTCATGGTGAAAATCTGACCTGTAGATTTCAGGTTTGACACCAACGGTTGTTACATGGATGTATTGATGAATATACGGTCCTTATTTTAGTTTGTTCTTGTGTCCGACTCCCTGCCTTGTTTGATCTGCTATGTGGAAATTGATGCAGCTTCTTTTGGCTCCGTACAGGAAGTCAGACCCAGTTGGATCAAACACTTCCTCTTCCTTTACTACTTCTATAATCATTCAGTAGCTGATGTGTCCGTCCGTACGTTCTCCTCCATGCTGGGAAAGGGCGGAGCATTCAATTGGTTGCAGCCTCACCGGGAGGTGCCTCTAAATTTGACGCACTGGTCCTTTCAGACAGTTTCTGTGTATGTAAACCTCTGGTACATTGCCTTAAACTGTTACTAATCAGATTAACCAGGAGATGTATCTTAATGTTGGATTGTGTGCAAACCAAAGCGATATTCACGTGCATTGCCATCTGAAGTCCAGATTTAATAAGTTAAAAGATGGCAGCTGCTGCGGAGAGAAAGAGAACCGCAATCAATTGACCTGGTAATGTTGTTGTTGACTCTGACAATATTCTAGGGCCTTTGTTTAGATGACTCTAGTTCTCTGTAGCCTCAATCTTTTGAGAGGATTATTTTTCTAAGTTCTGATAATCTGCCTTGTGTTTGTTTTTTTCAAACCTTTTATTTTTTGTTTTTGACCTGTTGCCCGTGTCTCATCAGTCTTAACACAAGGCCATCGCACGAGTCACGTGAGGAGCTGCAGCTTATTCACATGCGGTTTTGCCAAAATTGTATGCCATTTGCAGAAACATGCAACACCGTTGGATCGGTTCTGTGTTGGCCCAAAGCTCACTTGACTAACTTTCATGTCTTCATGTTTTTTTTATATTTATTTAATGCATGCCTGCCACTGTATGCTGTAGTATCAACTGTTGGTAGTGAAGACTGTGAAGTAAAATTCCAATGAAACAGCCTCTTTGTGTTTGTGCTGTGGATTCTGTTGGTGCGTTGGGAAGCCCTCTGGAGAAGTTGTGGGTTCTTTTCACGCCGTCATTGCAGCTAAAGACATGTACTGTGATTCTTTCCACCACTGCTGGAATCTATTAGTTGTCCAGTTTACCTACAACCATAAGTAGGAACATTTCTAAAGGTCATACATTCTGAGGAACTAAAGGACATTTATATCGAATATGTATGTGCTTATTGTCATTTTTAGACCTTTGAAAGCCGTCCATTGTTGAACGTTCCTCTGTTTAGAGCTTAAGCAGCGCTCAGGGATCAGGAGATGACCAGACTTCAATCAGGTGGCACTGCATTATAAAGTGACATGTTAAGAAAAAAGATCCCTAATGGAAAATGTGATAATGCATGTGCTCTAAACAATGGGGAGCTGTCTCTTTAGGTCTGGATTAAAATAGGTTTGGCTTGCAGGTCTGATATTGGACAGTTGCCACGGGAACCGAGTTTGTTCAGCCTCTTTCAGGAGACTTTGTATTTCATCTCCAAAGCCTACACTGTTGGATATTACTGGTCTGCTGTTTCCATGACATTTCTTTAGTGCACAAGACTGCTCCGTGCTCTGTTAGTATTTCAGAGTTTGACACAATGGCAGATTAAAGGGTCCCTTCACTGCTTTTACTCAAGCACTTTGGTTTGTTTCCTCAGCTTGTGAAACCAGCTGCAAAATATCTTGTGTGACTCCGGGGGGCTTTCCAGTTTGACACCCCTGATGTCACCGTGATGTCATGATTATCTCAGCTTGGGCTTGTTCTGAGTGTTCAACAGAAAGCCTTGCCTTGTGGTGTTTGAGAGAAGTCGGCAAGGTAATAACACCAGTGTTACCATTCCATTTGAATTACAGATATAAGTGTCTGTTCTGCTGAAAAGTAATGACCTTGAAAATCCCCCAGAGTATCATTTCATAACACAACTGCTTATTAATCTTCTAACAGCATAGATGAAAATGATTCTGTCGACACACAACAAAGAAGAGGATCAGCCTGTTTCCCAGGTAACAAGTCTGTTTGCTTATACAAACAAAGATAGTGGCCAGAAATGAGTAATCAATTTACACAACCTGGAACAACATGAAATATTTTTGATCATAAATAAGATATATAAAAATATATGATCCGGAATATTTTCTAGAATGACGTCACTCATATACACCATGACAGCTCCCCAGCAGAGAAGCCAACAGCTATCGATCGCCCCCTGCTGGCTGGTGTCAGTACAGGTAATGAATCAATTCTTTGGGATTGAACTAATGGGATTAAAATCCCAAAGGGAATATCAAATACTTTTCTTCCTAACGATACTTAATGTCATTTTGGGAAAATTCTCAACCAGCTAATGTATGTTAATTTTTCTGATAAGATTGGTTTGAATTAGTTATTTGTGTATATAAAAAGGTGGTGTGACGTCATGATTGACAGACGCTCTGGGTGGAATACGTGGGAGCAATTACAGTCTTGACGGAGTGTCGAAAATAGATGTCTGATGTGCTTGTCTGTTTCAAACCGTAAAAACGAGTCACTCTGCAATAAAGCGACCGCTCAGCATTGTTTTTTTAAACCCTCATCATTTGTATGTCTGCAGTGGAGGCGTGTGGTGCAGATATAATATACAGTCTATGATATGTGCGATACCGGAAGGAGGTGCAATACCAATTTGCAGAGTGCTTCTTTAAAATTGAGCTAATAAAAAAACATTAGGTGTATAAGTGGGTTTTACCCAATTATAGGTATTTATTGCATCCTTCTATGCAAACATTTCTGTAAACATTTGGGGGTTCCCAATGAGAGGAAATGTCATTAAGGGAGGCTTCTAATGTGCTTCTAAATAAAGCTGCCGTGACATGAAAGCTCCAGCGGATCAAGCTGATGTGCTGTGTGTCGGTGTTTGATGCTGGGAGTGCAGTGAGTCGCTGTGGTGTTGGCTCCAGCCCACAGAGGAGTGGGAGCCTCCACAGGCTCGTTCTCATTGGCTCACACACGCCTAACTCCATTTTGGAAAAACAGCTGTTGGAAAGAAGACACAACCTTTCCTCGTTGTTCCCCGACGGCAGCTAGCCAGAGGATAAAAAAAAAAAAAATATTATATACATTCACCTGTGTTGTTTTAATTGTTCACCCGCTCGCTTCGGGTTCGGCCCAGTTCGGCCTGCTTCGTTTTTGTCCGAGTGCCAGGAAACTTAGCAGCGGATCCATGGTGTTAATCTTCCATTGTAACAAGTGGATAACAGGAGGCGACCAGATCAAGGTTAGTGGCGCTCTTTTCTTTGCCCACATTACTGGTATGTCTTTTGTTTTTTGAAAAAAAAGAAGGTCGTGCTGTTAATATTGTGGCCGTCGGGAGTCACGAAACAGGGAATTCTTCGTGATTTTAGGATTTTTTTCCCACCTCAAACTAGCATAGCGACTAGACAATACATCTCCCCTCCTTTCACATTGAATCTGTCTCCTTTTGACGCCCCCCTCCTTTTCCCTGCGGTGACAGGTCATTTTGAATTACATCACGAGTGTCAATGATATTCCCATTTTCGTGTTCGATTGTTGGGCTAGCGAGGGCATCATGTATGCTAGCCGCCTGTGTGCATTGAGTGTAACGGGCAGCTGAAAGGACTCGGCACGTCCTCGGCTCCCACACATTAGCTGCTGCATTCACTGTAGTTAGCTAATGACTCCCATCTCTCCCCCTCAAACACACTCAACACTACAGCTCTTATTCCCTAACTTGACGGTTTTTTTTTACTGAATAACCTGCGTGCTGAGTGAAGAAGGAACAGTTCGTGTGAAAATGAATGGAGGTTGAACCAGCAGCGGGCTGATGGGGAGCAGACTGGGACCCCCCACTTTGCTCGAGTGTTGCTGGGTAAGTGCCAAGCTCTCTGGGCATCGGCCCTGGTGAAAATAAACACCGGCCTCTTGCCTGCCTGTGACGGGTGTTTCCTTGACTGTGGACCGGCTGACTGGAACCACAGTAGTAACGGAGACACGAACATTTAGCACGAAGTTAAGACTTGTCAGTGTTTTAATTACACAACCGGTGTCGTGTCTTGACAGGGTTTGACTTCGAAACATGCGTGATGGTGTGGAATGTCCTGCCTCTGGGAAACCGTGGTAATACTGTGTTTCACTAATCGAAAGCCACATCAGAGGACTGCACAATTAATCTAAATAATAACCAAATCAAGGGCTGCATTTTTTTGATCAATGTAAAATGTGTCACCTCCAGAGCTGTGCTGAAAAAAATCGATCCGACAATAAATCGGGACATACGACCACTTAGCTCGTAAGTGTATTGAACCTTTCGGTTCGAACCCAACGATTCATTAAATAAACTCTATTAAACGTGCAAAATATATCACGACAGCCTGTTTATACCTACTTTACGTTCATTCTTTACCGAATCATGACATCACTGTATCGTATTGAACAGAACTTCCTAGTCAATAAGGCATCAAATTCCCCCCTTTTCATTATTTTACTTGCATTTATCAACGAGTGTGATTAGAAACAGAATATTTAATTCTTCATCTCTGGGCCTGATTTGTAAATGTTAAAAGTTGTCCACACCTCAATACTTTGCCTTCCTTGATATTCAGACTAATAAAGAGCAGCTGTTGCAGTAAATCCTGTTTAGGACATTAGGACACGTCACTATTAAAAGTCTAGATGATCTGCAATGCCTCCTATATGGTGGCTTTCACATAGTGTCAGGAAACGTGTTAGTTTGGTATAAACCCCAGAAAAATAGAGAATTTGTATATATTTTTTTGAAAGGAAATGAAATTCAAAAAGGAACTTTAACATTAAAATCATAGTCAAATTGCAACATCAGTCAGATTAATCGCATTATAATATATTTTGCGTATCATTCCTCCTTCACACCTCCCTGCCTAATTCCTAGACGGGATATTGACAGTAACGAGTGAATGATTAGCTGTTGCCATGGATTAAGCAACCTGATGAATTCTAAAACAAGGGCAGATATGTCTCACTCAAAAGTAGCTTTCGAGTGCCTCTTCTCCTCTCTCTGCACCAGCTAACCAAACATGGTCTGTTATCCTTCAAAATGGCTAAGGGGGGATGGATAACAGCCAGAACAGAGAGTGCAGTGATGCTAGAAAACTCCTGCTACTGAAAAGACACATAGATAGAGGGAGAGAGAGAGGAACACGCGTGTCCCGCTGACCTTGGACGGAGCCCTGCAGACCCTCATGTGTTTTAATCATATTAACTGGCACATCGAGGGGTAATGCAGCTCACTTACTGTTAAGATTCCTTGTGGTGTCTATAGTGAAAGCTTAAACTAACCCTGTTCTCCTCCGTAATGTTGAGTCAGGTTCACCTGTATGTTCTGGTTTATATACTGACCACGGACGAGACGTAACATGCTCTACAAAGCAATAGAAACCTATTCTAATGATCGGCCCGCTCGCTTTCTTGGAGGTTCTGTCCAAATCCTTTGCTTCCCATGTGAGAGATAACAGGGGTCAGAAGACAAGCGTCTGTAGTGGAGTCCATAACAGTGACTAAGGGTTTTGATTCGATGTGAACACGCTGGCCAGGGTCTATTTTTGTATGCTTCCCTCTGTGTAATCATGGGTTTAATGGGTACATATTTTGTGGAGGGGGATTTGTCAGTTCAACTGCATTGACCTGCAACCACATTCTTTGCCCTGTGTGCAGAGGACTTAAGCTCTTCTGTTTTTAGCTCCCTGACTTCCCCATGAGGAGAGAATGAGAACCATCAGCCAGGCCTACAGTGTCTCGTGTGACAGACAGAAAGAGCTCTCTGATGTGGCAGACCAAAGGCCCGGTATAGGAGTTGGATCATTCTTAACTTTGTCATTCCTTATGTAGAAGATGAATGGAATCTACTCATATACAACATTTCTGTGTTTAGATAGTGTACGCTGAAAAACATGCGTGTATCATCTACTTTCCTCCAGAGGAAACGTCAGCTGTGTCTGACTAAGACGCTCGTGAGCTGGTGGCATGCGTGACAGTCGGTGTGTGAAGGCTGTTGAGATAGAATGGACATGCACCAGAAGAGTGTGTGCACTGTACGCGTACTTCAGAACGATGTTCATAGTTTCCTAGCTGCAGCCGTTAATGATAAGAAGATGAGAGAATGAATGTGAAGTGAGGTTTGAGTGACTGGCACTTCTTTGCTGTTGTGTTTTAATTGACATGTGTAACGAGGGGTGGAGGAGACGTGTGCACACATGACTTCAGATCTGATGAGAGCATAGTCATGTTGTCAGTCCAAGAGGTTAAATTCCATTTCAGTTTTGACTTTCTGGCAAATTAAATTTGCGGCTGCAGCTCAGCTAACGGGGTTTGGGGTTTGATCCAAATGGTTGGAAAAGCTGGTTGTAAATATGTCGAGTGTGTTCCATTGAGGAGAACTTCTGTGGAGCCTCGGCAGCTGAATGAAATCACTTTTGGAAAAGACCGGTTGTGAAGGTTTGTTATTGAAAGTATGTGACGTACTGAGCATTCTGACGGAAAGCAGGAAAGGCAGCAATGCTGCAGGAATAGTCTTAAAAATTGCTCTGGATCTAGAAAGCTGGTTATCATTGAGATATATTGTAATGGGAGTGAATGCAAGCTGTCTGTTTTCTGTCAGAGATCAAAGTAGAGGTTTATCACAGCCGCAGGGAGTGAGTGCGTCATACTTAGAAACATAGATTACTCCAACTGAAACATAGCACAGGCCCAGCTAATGTAGATGGTTTGTTTGAGCCCTTGTATGGACTGGGAACCAGTGTATGTGGATTGGTTGAACCCTGCACACACTAAATAAAGGAAAATAAATGGATTGTACGTATCCATTCCATTTACTATCGTTACGACATTTTAAAACACAGAAATCTATCTCCTCATGTTCTCCCTCCTCCTGATAAATGACATTGCTTGGTGAGTTTGCTCTTCGAGGTGGCATCACATTTGTGTTTCCGCATTAATTTGATAATAGCATCGCTGGTTTCGACGCTCTGACTTCAGACTGCGTCGACACACTCTCCCACGGACTGTGTCTGGGTGTTGAACAACACTTGCTTTATTTGCTGAGTGATTTTTTTTTAATCAAACCTCATTATGCAAATGGTTGTCTCATTCGTGTGAACTGGTCCGGAAGTAAGATAGACATGTCCTCTTTCTGGCCCGGCAGGTCGGTGAGAGATGATTTGATGAGATTTTGTCAGTGTTGGCGAGAAAAATGAAAATGAGCTTTAATTCTTTTAGATGGAGTGGCCAATTTAAAATCCAATGTGATGTGAACTAAGTGCTAAAATCATTGAACTTTAAATGTGATGAGACAGAGAAATGCTCAGGGGGAGAAGGAACAGCGTGAACCTCACTGTTTGACTGGGATTCCCGGGCTTGTGATCTGCGTTCTGCTGTTCTTACATCCACCTTTGGGGATTCTCAGGCTCCGTCTTTCCTTTAAATTGTGTGATTGTTTTTCTGAGGTTTTTTTTTTCATTCGGATCCCAGAGGAGTCGAGGCGGTGGAGGTTTGTTCAAAAGAGGCTGTTCACAGCAACTACAGAGCAAATCATTGACATAAAACTCACTCGACAGGAACATTAAAAGTAGGGACGCGTCGATTAGTACTGGATCGACCTCGGTGTTTGAAATGAGAATTAATGTGCCAGTGAAGCAAATCATTATAGAGAAAACACGACTGCTGATAGAACCTTCTTCTTTCACATGGCAAAGATACTTGCTATACAATATACAGCTGATACAGACAAACATCGGTGAACCTTTATGTGCAGTTTGATAGCAGTCAACATGAGCTCCTACAGATAAATTGGTGCATCCCTAATTAATAGCATATCTCATTTCCTGTTTCTGTGCCTGATGTTGGTACCCATCTGGAATAAGTCAAATACAGACAGTTGTAGTTTAGTCGTATCACTACGAGATCAGTCGAGTTTCTCTGTGCAACTTGTGTACGTCTTCAGATTAAACTTTGCTCCCAGCATTTGGCATCGCGTTGGGTTCTGTATCCTGTGTCCTGCACACCAATGTGAATCATGGCTTCATTATCTTCATCTATAAGGAAAGTGCAGTGATTGCCTGTGCTATCTCTGTGTTTGCTCATCGGAGCGGTTACATATGCGCCTGTTATATCCCCTTCAACTCAGCAAATCCAATCACATGACGCCCACATCCTCCTTGACCTGCGGGAGAGGAGTGTGATGATGCAGCCGAGTGAAATTACCTGACAAACCTCAGATGCACCGAGGCTGTCGGTGCGGGTGGGAGGAGCGACTGGTTTTCTTCCAGTATTTCATGCAGCAAAACAAGCAGCCGCGGTTTTCAGTAAACATGTTACATCCCGAATGTGTTTCTGTTGTGTCTTATGTTATTAGCGAGCGCTTGTGGGGGCTTCAGGGAGTTGTGGTTAAAAAAATCTCTCTAACAGGTGGCACAGAGATGTAGCCTGCAACCAAACCCTGTATCGTGTTACACAACAGCTGTGGCTGTGTGCTGCAGCAGAGCCATGGAAAGACAGCGAGCAGTATTTCCTTATTTAGATCGCACAGTAAACATGCATGCAGTCCTTCTCTGCAGCTCTTCATCTTCCCTTCCGTTATCCTCACGTTACCTCTATTTCTTTCCTCTTTCTCGTCGCATTCATCCTCTTATTTTTCTCCTCCCTTCGTCGTCCTCCTCTTCATCATCCTCCTCTTCGTCATCCCAGGGGTCTTCTTCAACCTCCCGTGTGTGTGTGTGCGTGTGCAGAGGGCCTGGGAAAAGCCAGGGCATAAACAACACTGGCAAAACAAACCACCTGCTTCCTGCTGAGGTCTCGTATTGTTAAATGTGTGGATGGAAATAGAACAGGGCAACCTTGCAGTAGAATCCGATTAGATAGAACGAGCAGTCGGAAGAAAATCACCGAGCAGCACGGCACATCGCTCTTTCAGGACCCGGGCCTGTTGGCACCTGAGGACGTAAGATGATGGAGAGACAGGAAGTGATGATAAGACAAAAAGGGTGTTGATATGAATACAATATTTCCAAATGGACCAACTGACGATGACTTATTGTCAGCGGTCACATTTAGTCACTGAGGATATAATTCCTTAGGGAGGAAACCTTCATCCTCCCGACATCGACTGCCTTTGAGCAGGACTACACAAAAACTAACAAGCACATTGTCACTTATTTACCGCTGTTGGTCAAGAGGTGTAGCATGTGCAGAGGAAGGAACCCGTCTATCGGCAACAACTCTTTGGTCAGACCGTAGCGACTTTCCAAAGAAGGCGGTAAGAAAGAGACGCGCATCTCAGCCCACACCACTTTTCTAGAACCACATTCCCGCAGATCAAAATATTTTTAGCTTCACGTAGCATCGTGAAGAGTTATAGCCGACGCTTTAAACTGCTTAAAAGATCATAAAACAGTTTGTAAGTAAACAAGAGACCCGGCTGTCCAGACGTGTGTCACACAGGACATGAATCTCTTTTTTTCGCGTGAGAAGTCGCTCTGGTATGTAAACTGTGTTAGTTCTTGATATTCAGTCATGAAATCTGCTTCTTTCTGACTATTTTTGGAGCGACGCCGGCGGGTGAAGAGTCTCCGTGATCTTTAAATGAACAGTCAGGGCGTTTCCATGCTGAAATGGACAAGTAGGAATGTTATATGGGGGGAAGGTTTAATTACGGCCTCATTTTTCGGGGTGCAGTTAAACAACCTGCTGCTGTGATTAACGGGAGGTTGATGACACTCATTCGCACCTATCTTATCTCGCTCTCTCTCTCTGTCTCTCTGTCTCTCTGTCTCTCTGTCTCTCTGTCTCTCTGTCTCTGTCTCCTCC
>CAAKHC010017433.1:0-13314 GCA_901007825.1 Macroramphosus scolopax | reverse complement strand
CGGTTCACTCTCCTGCTCCTTTCTTGTGGCTTTGTTCTTGATCAGGAGCCTTGAGCTGTTCCCAATGGCCCCGCGTGGCAGAGTCTGAGGGGTGAACGAGAGGCACCCGGTAAGATAGAAACGCTCTGTAGAACCAGTACAGCTCCCACAGAAGAGGATCCACTGTGACCAGGGTTCTGTCTCCTTCTCCCTGCGGCCCGAGGACTTTACCCTCCTCTACTACTTTCCTTTACTTTTCTGGAGCAGTCTTCTTTTTTGTCCTCTGCTCTCTGAGGAGTAACCAGCTGTATAGTGTTTAGTGGTTGGCAGGATCCATGACCCAGTTAAATGTGGACTGAGAACAGGAAACACAAGAGGACTGAATGGCCAATGGGGGCTGTTGCTGGCCCGGCCTCTGCTTGTCCTGTCAACGGTTTCAGGCTCTTTTCCTCTGGCTTTCCATATTGATTGGTGCCGCCGCCCCCACTTCTCTCTCTCCTAAATCCCAGGACGGACACATGGACTCTAGTAGAGGGGGATGACGATGCAAGTGAGAGATGTGGAGCAGCTTTTTTGTTGCTCTTGATGTAATCAGGGCAACCAATTAACAGGCATGTGTGTAGTTCCATTAATCGGCGTGCAGAAATAGAAACAGCAATTATAAACATCTTTATTCTTTTTATTCATTTACTCTCAGCTGTCGACTTCTACGTTGCTGAAGTGCCCCTTTCTGCCCTTTAGCCTCTATTATTGTGTCACATTGTCCCCCGATGCACTGCAGACCTTCTCACTGAGGAAAGACGAGCAAGTTTGATTTATCCGCCTCCTGTAACACTGCTTCCAGCCGCCTGACGTTCCCTCCTCCCCCTCTGGCAGGTGTAATGAGAGCGCTGGTCATGGACAGATGATGGACGTGGAGACGTCGTACTCAGACTTCATCAACTGTGATCGCACAGGCCGCAGGAACGCAGTGCCCGACATCGTAGGGACGGAGGGGAAAGCAGCGGCCAGCACCAGTGAACTCACCAAAGACCTGGCGGGGATGGACCTGAAGGATGCAGGTCAGTGCTCACCCATAGCAACACGGTGTGATAGAGGAGGCGTACGGGAACGCAAGGTGGACGTGTGATTTCTCAGCTTGTGGTGTTGGAGCAGCAGATGGAGGGCTGATCCGTCTTCCTCTTCTCCCAGAAGGAACATGTCTGAATGTGTCACATCATTGGAGACTTCCTCTAAATTAGAATAAGTTTCCCTCAACATGAGAACCAATATCACTTCTGTTAATCACCCCTCTGTGATGCTCGTGTGGTGGGAAGCCTCTCGTTGGGAAATAACGTCATGTCATGCTGACTCTGACTTACTGCAGGAAGTTGTCTCCTTCCGCAGGATCCTCATTATTTTTCCTTCCTACAGCCTGAGAGCAGATTCATTTCCTGCTGTGCTGAATCTCTAACTTCTTATTTACTCTGCATGTATGTGTGAAATATTTGTCCCCCTTGTTTCCTTGCAGGAGCCCCGGGGGCCTCTCCAGCCCCTGAGGCTGAGGGGTCCACCAGTCAAGATGCCCAGGGAAGTGGAGGTCCGTCCTAAACACTGCCAGAGACCGAAGGGGGGGCAGAGGCAAGGAGAGGAAGCAAGTGGAGTAAGGGAGATGGAAAAAGGAAAGAGGGAGTGTAAATTGGTCGTCCTGACTGGACGCGAGGACACCGCCGCACACTGCCGGCTTTCTTGGAGCCTCGCTGGCCCAAGCATGCGACTCTTAGTTGGATCCGATTGTACCGCCGGGAACAGAACAGAGTAGAACTGGCTGCTTCGTACTCTGTTAGTCGTTTATATTCCTGCCGGGACGAGAATGCACAGAGAACGTTGGATGTCTGTGAGGAGAGAGAGACTGAGCGAAATACATTTATAAAAAAAAATTTTCCAGCCTAAAATGGAACTGTGTCATGGCGGGCGCGTTCATAATCATCTGTCTGTCATTTTCTTTGTGTGCGTGTTTGTTTGTTTGTGACCCTCTCGTTCTGTTAGTTGTCAAGTCTTGTCGGCCTTTTTTAGTATCCTAGGTATACTGTTGTGTATGGACTTCATATTTATTGCTCAATGTTCAGTGATAACTTTGTGATAGCAACTTTCTTTGTGTAATAAAATACTTATGAATCAACTGTAACCTTTGTTTTATTGCTTGTGATTGAACTTCCGACCTCGGCAGGTAAAAGGAGCTGCAGCAGCGGTGAGTTCAAGCCGACTGGGATTAATGAGAACGGCGCTGAGTTGTTCCAGAGCCACGCACGTTATTGAACGCAGCTCTTTGTCTACATTAGGATGTCAACAGGAAGCCGGCGTTTACATTTCCACCAGTCTTCCCATTTATCTCTTTATACAATAAAGAGGATGTCAGAGCAGTTTATCTGCAAGCTTTTATGATTTAGCAGTCTAAGTGCACGGCTTGAGCTTACGTCCTCGTCCGGCGTAATTGCTTTGCAAAGCTCCCGGTGCTGAGGAGACAGTACATCCTAATAAAGACATTCCTCGGGAAGCAGCATAAAGAAACAGACCGACACAGTTTCATAAGACCTTTTAATATTGTCAAAGATGCTTTTCACAAGTGCCAAAGTTTAAGATGGAAGTGCTTGTTGGTTAGTTGAATTGGGAAAATAAACTGGTTTTAAATAAATATATACATCTGAGTTAATGGTGGGAATATAAAACCACCTGAAGTCAACAGTTGTTTGCCCCTCTGGATGACGGCAGGGCGCCACCTAGTGTTCAAATGTTAGCTGTTTTACCTGATGTATGTTGTTGGTCTGACACTGGACTCCCTCACGTCAACCTTTAAACTCAACAGATTTTAAGTTCTGACGTAACCTTTCGCCACATCCTGTCAGCTGATAGAGTTCATGATACTGATGTTTAATGGACAACATACAACCGACGGCGCTCACACACAACTTCACATTCGCTGAGTAATTGTGCATCAAATGCATCCCTGACTTTCTTGATGACAACAGGATGTAAACACACAAGACGATGTACAGATGTGTGAGGTGATGATGGCAGGAGCGGCGGCAGCAGGAGCCGTGTGATAAGCAGCATATTTGATATTCTATAGGCTTCATGTCTGGTGACATTCGACTGTCAGGCCGGGAGGACGCGACGGGTTCAGAGCGGGACTTCGGTTTAAAAGGCAGTGCTCTGAATCATCCCGTAGGCCTCGTACAGTCGGTCCAGGAGCACTTGCTTCTCATCCGCAGGCAGGAAGCACGACTGTGCTGAGTTGATGTTCTACAAAACAAGAAGTCAATGAAACACACATTAATTTTTATAGAACAGTAAGTAAATATACCCGAACCCTTCGCTGTCTTGCTGAGAGTTAGAAGAGAAGATCGATACTGCAGAAACAAGTCCCACTAAAGAGTCACTCCCTGTATGTTTGTGGTGTGGCCCCGCCCCTTTAGCAGACTAACCACAGGTCCTCAATCTGTTTACTAAAATGATGCTTGACATTTAAAAGAATATTTTTGAGAAACCGAAGTCAAACATTTAATCCACTTCTAATTAGGTGGGGGGTTGTCAAAGATGCACACATAGGACACAGGAAGTTTAAACCATTTCATACCACGAGTGCAGCTTTGACTCAGACATGTAACACTGATGGACCTCATCATCATCATCATCATCAGCTCCCCAAAAATGCAGCCAAAAGATTTCAATCGCCCCCTGGTGGCTGGTTGCGGTATACATCCCACCCCTCTAATCAGAAGATCCAGGACGGCTGTTCCCCCACTTCCAGTCTTCCAGCTAAGATAACTGGCTTCATGTCTATATGAAAGTGCATTTTCCTGAACTATCCCTTTAATACCACAAACTCAATCCACATTCACAAATCTGATGGAGCCTGGAGGAGAGGCACGATGGAGCTGAACATTTGTTGTAGGGTTGTAATTATCAAAAGGATTTGAGGCTCTTGCAAGCTTTTGTTCCTGGTTGAATGGCCACTGAGAGGCATGAAGAACTGTGACTGTTTCAATCTGCTGAGAAACTATATTGTCGAATTCTATCACAACAAAAGTCTTCACAGTGATATTTGAATAACTAGAAACCTGCTCGCTCCATCAGATTTAATTAACATTCATAATCAGAGTGAATGAAAATGTGGTATGAATAAATGGAAACGAGACAAATCCTATTCAAAACCTTCCTCCTGTGAACTCCCGCTACAATCACTCGTGCATTGATCTCACCAGTCGTTTGAACTCCTCCTCAGTGAACCCCATGTATGTCTGAGCTGTGCTGTAGTCGAGGTGCAGAGTTGAATTGAAGATCAGAGGGTCGTCGGTATTCAGGGAGTAATTGGCTTTGTCCTTCCTGAACCTGCACAGAGACGATTATGGAAGACAAAACGAATACGTGTGCAAAGCTGCTCTTCATGCGGCTTCATTAATTGTGTCGAATAAAAAAAAAGAAAAACAGCTCACGTGATGACGGGGTGTTTGGTGAAGTCGGGGTTGCAGGCACCTGTCAGCTTACTGGAAATGGGACACACCTGCAATCGGAACAGCAGAGGTTGGCGGCCGGGAGGGTTTGTCTCAAAGGCAGAACGTCTTTCTAACAGAGAGCCTTTGAAAGATGTGATTAATGTTGGGAAAGGTTTTCCTGCCTTCATCTATTGTTGTTATTGCCCAACCAACCAAACGCAGTACCAGAGAACAACACCTGGACAACCTGTTCATTCACACCTCCAAACAGGGGGCTTTGTTGTTATCTATAGTTTGCTGCCTGACAGAAAACAATCAGGGCAAATGTCTCCCATCACCTAAAGGAGAAGCTCAGTCCCTGCAGCTATTCTCCCCAGTCTCCACTGGGGGTCGCTGTGTCACTACTGGGGGGCTCCATCATGTCAGTGATCTATATCAGTGACTTTTGTTTGTCTCATTTTCTTCGTCTCTCTCCGCCTTCCTTTTCAACCCTGTTAAATAAACCCTTCTTTTCACCAGTCATGTGAGCTTTAATGAGACACTTGAGCTTGCTTGTCTTTCATAAGCTTTGATAGTTCTGGATTCATCCATTCATCCATAGCAGACCTACCAGTATTTTTCTGGCTGCAGGTAAGCACCTGTTTCCATTGTGGGATTTTGGCGGGTTGTGCCACAGACTATTGTCTCCCCGGGGAAACTAATCGCGCACTATCATTTTTGACGGGATTATTTTTGTTTTACTTGCCACCTTGGATTTCCACGTACCCCCATGCAGTTCCCTTGCGTACCACTAGGGGTACACATACCCCCGGTTGGGACACTGATCTATACAACTATCACAAATGATTTAAAATACATTTTAAATTCTGAGTGTGCAATGATGAACAGGGCCACAGTACATCAAAGACTTTAGATAGCATTCCCTCCACATTTTGCACTGATAATGCAACTACAAGTAGTTTTTTCTTCAGTAACGTGGATCATCTTGAGGGGCGTCTTACCTCAAAGTGCATGTTCTGAGCCAGCAGTTGTCTGTACAGAGCTTTGTCTTCCAGGGTTCTGTAGCCGTGTCCAACTCGTTCGGCTTTCAGCACTTCTACAGCCTGAAACATCAGACACATGAGGTTGACGGAAGCTGCCCCACGTGGCACATGGCAGCAGAAACCGATGGCTACTTCTGGCCGTGTTCTGTGCAGCGGTTACACTTTGAAGGAGGTTACAACATTGAGACGGCTTCCAGATATTTGCTGGAGCATCACACCATGTTTCACGTTTATTGTCATTTCAGGACAGATTCCAAAAACCTTCAACTGGCAGAGACCAAACAAAATCTCCTTGTTTCTTTTGGATCACTGCTTTAGTCACATCTGCTGTCTGCACATGACTTCATTGACGCTATTCAAACTCCTGCCGGACTGAAAGAATGACTTTCCCACCCCCCCGTCGGAGATGTCTCGTGTTCTTGTGGAACATCTTACCTCCTTCACCACGGACGGCGGGCCCACCTCCCCTGCGTGAACTGTTCGGTGGATCCCGGAACGCACCGCTTCCTGTCAAACAAAGTCAATCACAGGAATCGTCAGCGGCCGAGCCAAACAGCTGGATCTCCCATCAGTGATACCGCAGCATCGACTCTCAGCTTCATCTGTCATCTGGACAGCTTCCTGACAAACTCTGGCCTTCCTTTGTTTCATAAGGGACAAGCAGCCTCACAGCATGTACAGCCAGATAAACACTCGACAGCATGTTTACTTCATTGTAGCGGCGACGCTAAACAAGAGAGACGAGAACTCCCTTGTTATTGTCCCAGTCCCAGTGAGACTTGCCTCATCTTGGAGTTTGTATCCGCAGGTCAGAAACTCACGAAGATAAACCCTCAGTATTAGAGTGGACTTTGTCTTGTTATTGAAGCACGTTTCTATTTCCTCCAATATAACATTCCAAAGGGGTTTTCATTAATCTGAGTAAAACAGTGGGATGATGTCAACATCAGTTAAATGGTATTAAGACAAGTCTGTTTCACAGTCCTTCACCTGTAGAAATCTTAGTTCATATTCATTTCGTTTCTCTTTCAGTCACTCCTGTTGTGCCGTTTCACTGCATTGCACCTTTTCTTTTCTGTGAAATGTGCTACATAAGTAAAAACGTGTGATTACATGACTGTTTTACGGCCGTTTATGACTCACTGCCCAATTATCTGCCTCAAATGTTTTGTGACTAGTTGTATTTTAACTTCCCTATCAGCCAGGCGGAGGCGAGAGCATGCAGAGAATGTTTAGTGTTGCACCTTTGTACCTGCAGGTATCAGCCGTGTGAGAGGCAGCAGATTTAACAGACTGTACGATGACGAGTCGGACCAACAACCGGTTAGTGGTTTTAGTGGGCGGGGCCATTTGATTGACAGCTCTGGATGTGCTTTTTTTAATTGATTTTATTGTTTTATTCTGTTTATAGTTTTATATAGGCCTATATATATATCATCATTTCAGCTTCAGCATATTGCAATAGTGCATTAAAGGTGCTTTATACAATCTGATTGATTGATTGGACAAAGTGATTAAATTAAGTTTGATGAAAATATAATAGATAATAAAGACTCCTAAAGTAGATAATGTCTTACGTCTATGAGGCTGTTAACCTCCATCATCAGTGATGTTTTCATTACATTATCAATAGTGGGATTCAAAGTCCGTTTATCTGTGCTGAACAGTCCTCCTGCAGCCACTCCACCCATCCTGTGTCCATGCAAGTATTATTATCACTCCAGACTCACGTGCAGCGCTCTGCTGCTGTAACTGATCAACAACCGTCATTCTTTATAGCCTGAGAGGCAGAATCAATGAAGTGTTCTCGGAATGAATCAATAAATGTTGGCTGAAGCTTGAGGACCGATGAGGTAACTGGTTGTGTTGTTCACACGCCGCGTTGGTTGCAGATTAAAGATTCAGCTGCTCATCTGCATTCTGTTACAGGGAACTATCGTTCCTGTGGAGAAGTAATTCTGTCCTCCGGCCTGCTCAGAAGTGTTTCACAAAGCCAGATCATCACGTTCGATCGCAGACTGACGTCTTAAACATGTTGGCATTGGAGGGGCACCAGGTCAAAACAACACTGGTGTCTTATAACGCCACAGATATTGTGACTTGTGAGGATAGTTGATAAGACAGCCAGCTGGCCAGCCAGCCTGTGTTTCCATCACTAGACACGATGACTAAAGAAAGGCTTCTGAAATGATTCCTCTCCATTCACCCTCTCTTTCTTTGGATCTTCACATTCTTTCCAAGGATTCCTCAAAGTCGCTGGTGCAATGAAATTGGGGCCGTGTTACCACCAGTGTGCAGCCGGTTGGAACACGAGCTGGACTCAGGTTTCCTCTCACCTCGTATGCCATCCTGTGTCCGGGGTAGGCTTCACAGTTGAGGGACTCGTCTCCCGCCAGGTCGATGGCCACCACTCCCTCGCGGCGATATTTCTTACAGAGCTCCACGACGTCCATGGACCAGCCTGGGGGGGTGAAACACATATATTCCATTAGCTCGGTCCTCTCGACTCACACACACACACAAACACACACATATGCAAGACGATGTGTAGATGAAATGTGATACAGAAACAGCCTCACTCTACATCGATCCGTCCAAAATCTTCTCATCTAAAGGCTCCACATCAAAGCAATAAAGTGTTTCATGGCATCTCATCGCTGCATGCAAACGTCTATGAAAACACACCACTACATGTTCTATCAAACCTGGATTCATATTCTCTGCAGAGTAAAACACACAATGGCAGTTAGGACTTGTGCTCGGGTGCTGCAGAGTTAACAGCTGCACTGATAAACCAGCTGCTCATGTTGTTCCACAGGAGCGACACGCCAACTACCACCCGTGTTGTTTATGTCGTACGAATTAATACGCAAGCTGAGACAAAACTAATGTGGAGATCCATGTAGCACATGTTATGAGAGTATCAGGGGTTTGGGGGACTTTCTGAGGTGCTCCTGCTCTTTATCTAATCAGAGGCGGAGGACAGGAAGACAGTACAGTAGTGAACCTTATCTCACAAGGCTGTTTTGGGCAGACAGGAGCATGAACAGGTCATTACTTGGCATGTGGCGCATGCAGCATAGAATGGACCTGGCTTTGATCTTGAAGGCCCTCTCCCCCTCGCTGAGGCCCTCGTTCACCAGGTGCACCACCTCGTCCGGGCTCACCTCGCCTCTGAAGCAAGGACACACAGTGAAAAAGATGCAGTGAGCCAAAACACTTTAGGACAAAAAAAAAGAAGCATGGCAGCTCCTGCAGTAAAGACTCACTCGCTCTGGTTCCATGGGATGGGATCCACTTTAGTGTTGGCCAGGAAATGCGGGCTGTACCGGACCTCAACATAAATCACCCCTTCCTTCGCTTTGTCCTCAACGAACTCGTACGCTATCCTCTTGATGGCGTCTCGGTCTCCACTGAAACAGAAGGAAAAATAAATAAGTGACTTCACACTTCAGCGCTGACACATTTTTATCTTCCTGGAAAATGTAAAACTATTAGTGGCTGCTAAGCTAATCCATCATCTGAACTACGACAACTGTTATAATACATTCTAGGCTCAGGATGGAGCGTCTGGAGGAGCTGCTGTACTCATAGAACCTGAAGTTTTACACCTTCCTGTGTCCGTCCTACATCACGTGATGGAGAGCAACCCCGCTTCCAGCATTTACGTTGAAAGCCTGAATGCATGTTGTTCTCCAGTGTCCCCCCCCCCCCTTTAAAACACACCACTGTCACGCTCACACAGCAGTTCTGCATGAGCTAAACTCAGCTAGCATGTTCCCAATGTTGTTGAGGCCGTGCTGAGCATCAGGCTTCAAAGAGCCTCGGAACAGAAGGGTCCATTCAGCGCGGCAGCGCGCTGCAGGCAGCGACTACAGACCGCCATTGTTGTGAGCTTTCACAGCCATTGAGTATCTGGTCTGTTAGAAACCGTTCAGCCTTGTCACCGGAGGACTAAAAATACAAGACAGAGTGAAGCCAGAAGGACATTTTTCTCTCCTCCTTGTTTAGTTGCCAAGGTGATATTTACTCCTGGTAATGATATGTGCCTGTTCTTCATGTGTGGCATTTGCAGTGAACCTCACAGAGTTTACGTTACATAATCCTGCTGCACCTTCTGCCTCGATCCCACCAATGACAGCAGAGAGTTTACTACACACCCTGTTCTCAAAAGATGCATCACAAGTGAACTGTGAGATAAACTGCATGAACTTTGACCCTCCCCTAATGCAATGGACCCTGACTCTTAATCACTCACAACCTGCTCTTGGCACTCCCTGCACCCGCTCAGCAAGAAAACACCTCCTGTGATCACAACCCTGAATCACCGAGTGTGAACACTTACGCAATCACGTGCATGTACTCGGCGAACTTGCCAAGGAACTCTGTGAGCGTGGCAGGCTGCTGGACGATAATAATCTGCCTCATGTCCTCCACGGTGTTTGCTGGCAGAGGGATGCCGCGTCTCCTGGAAAGGGACGAAGGAAAAAAGGTCAAGGACGCAAGTGTGGGTTCATATTAGCGCGTAAAGGTTGAATTATAAATAAAACTAAATAATAATATCTGAGTTAAAGCTGCTCCACGCAGTCATTTTATGTTCCCAGAAGGTCAGATAACTGAGAGTAATCTGACACAAAGGTCAATCACTTCAACAAACAGACAGAGATTTACCACCCGGTTCCCTCAGCAGCCTCTTAGAATCCAACTTACTTGGCGACTTCGAGGATCGTTTGCACCCTGATGGCTCCATCAAGGTGAACATGCAGCTCCACCTGCGGAGGAGAAAAACACATCGGTAAAACAGCTCCTGACAGCAGGGTGGTGTCATGTATGAAATGCAGACGCGGTATCAAGTGGTGGGTGAAGGGCGAGGCCGCCTGAGACGGGGAGGAAGCGTTCTGGCTGCGACTTGTCCCGGCAGGTGACGCCAATAAATCTCCTCCTTCAACAGCTGAGCTCTGAGCTACGCTGAGCTACGCTGAGCTACGCTCGTCGGTCCGGGCGAGAATCAGACGGAGGTTTTACCATTCGAGAGATGATGGAGAAGAATGTGCATCGAATGTGCAGCCTGCCCTTTTCCTCTCGTTGGCTCCATATTGTAGATACGGACTGGGACCGGGCCCGCTGATCATCCAGCTGCTGCTCCACAGATCCAGCTGTTTTAACTTCTCACCCAAAACTAAATCTCATCTTCATTTTGAAACATTTTGACAGTAAACAACCACCCATGAGTCTGATGTCATCAACATCTGGTGAGGGACGGATGTGGAAATACGGTGAAGGTCAGAACTCTGGAGGGTTGGGGGGGGTCCAGAGGAAGATTCTTAATATCAGTGAGAGGTGATGGTGGAGGAAACCTCGATGGAGAAGTTATGATGCTGCACGAGGAAATATAATCAGTGGAGCGGGAATATTCCCACCGACGCTACAGGAAGCAGTTGAGCAGCTGTGAAACAGGTTTCAGTCGTTGGAACGTTCCGGTTCAGTAACACATTATTGTATCATCGTACTACAACTGGTCGCTGGAGGAGGTTCAACCACTTCATGTACTGTTGCTGGGGCATCAATTAATTGCCGTCTTTGAGCCTCCAGATCCTCGACCGAGAGAACTTGCTGCTTGTTGTTAAATGTATCATGACGGTATGTTGAATGTCTGCGTGAGACCAAAGAACACTTTTGTATAATTTATAAGGCGAACGAAGAACTAGAAATACAAGATGCAGCTTCTCGGTAACTAAAAGCAGAGTGTGAAGGGAAGAACTGAGACGAGAGTTTGACCAGATGGATGTTTAACTCGTGTGTTCATGTGTCCGTCTGCCCTCGGACGCAGCAGAGAAACTGACTGACGTCCTTCAGTCCTTCAGTCTGCCGCTGTGACACGTCCTCTTCTCTACCGAAGACTCTGGATTCATGACCGTTTGGCATCACATTGACCTGCGATCGACCTCTTTCGAAATGAGTCGATCCGTTTCTGTGAAGCCGAGAAAACAAGGAAGTGTTCCCGTCTGGTGTCCGACAACTTGTGACAACCGAAGCACCAGAACAGAGAGAAAGTCTTTGTAAGAGCGGAAATTAATTGACAAATGATTGATTTGTCTTTACCAATGAATCTGCAGGTATTTGGATGATTGTAGAATAACTTACAGATTAATAGTTAACATCCTGGTTCCAGTTTCTTTGTTGTTGTTTGGCTGCGTCGCTGTGGACTCCACAACTTGTACGACGATGAGATGTCGTATATTTCTATTATGTCACGTGATAGTAAATATATCTTTGTGAGTTTTGGCCCAAACAAGACCTTTAAAGACGTAACGTTGGTCTTTGGATACTTGTGTCGACTATTTATAGGGAAACTACATAGTTCTGAGCTTATTAATGATACTTTTTAGTTCCCACTGAGCAGAGAGTTCTAATCTCTGTTTGTTTATGTCCAACAGACGTCCAACAGGCGTCCTTGTCCTTCTGCACATCCTCCAGATGTGCTAAAGTGGGTCTGGGCTGACGGACGTTACCCAGACGTGAGCTGAACGTCTCCCCGACGTCGCAGGATTACAGGATTGTGAAATGTAGTCAAACTCATGTGCTACAGAAAATGTCTGAAAGCGGCCCGGTGACATCGTTCTAGGCGACGTCGGCTTCTATTGTAGGGAAGCGTGTGGTTCACACCCTGAGTGCTCCTGTTCCTCAACCGAAACAGGAGCACTCAGAGCGGTCGCATGTTACCAGGATTGTGAAATCAAACTGGTTTTTCAATGCTGCTGGGAACAGAAACAAGTCTACACAGAGGAAATCATGAGCTTCTATTGCAGGCGAGCCGAGTGTCTGACACTCCGAGTGCTCCTGTTTCCTCACCGAGCAGCACGCTGACACAATCTTGTCAATTCTGATCCCCAATAGAGGAGCTGCAGCAACTGGAGCTGCTGCTCTGCCACCTGAGTCATGAGGCTGGCGGAGAATCCCCAGCTCGATGTCCGACACACACCCACATATCACACATACACACTGTATATTCGTACAGTGTGTGTCAACAGAGCGAACGTCTCCCTGCTGTTCTTCTTTCTGCTTCTCTGTGACCGAGTCATTTCCTCTTTTCTTATCAGCTGTCAGCACCTGAACACACCACGCGCTGAGTCTGCACCGAGCTACAACGGGAGTTTACATTTCACGCCTGGAGATTGAAAATACACTCACCGGCCACTTTATTAGGTACACTCGTACAGTAATGGGATCCAATTTAACAGCCTTTTGCAAAGATAATAAAGCTCAGTTCTAATATTTTAAATACGTCAGACGGGCGGAATATTCGGACCAGCTTTGGATATTATTCAATTCACTTCAGTACACCACATACATACATGTTGTACAAGTACGTGACATCACAGTTCGCTTTGTCTCCGGCCTGCTAGGTGGCAGAAAGACGAGCAGCTGCGTTGGCGTTCGGCCCGAATGTATAAAATGTGTAGGTTACTTGAGCAACTCTGGTGAGCAGGACTGAGATGTGTCACGATGTTTCCCAACGTGAGACAACGAAACAAATGCAACAAATTCTAAATATCCAGCTCGCTGTACAGTAACGACACACTGTCACGTCCTGTATATAAACACATATAGATATTATCCAGAGCTTCCTTCCACTGAGCTGCTGCCTTCTTGCCTTACACGTGTTATTGATATTTCGTTCCTCAGAATATTCCCGAGTTCTGTTTTATCTCAGAACCTTTAACAAAGCAATAACAGTCAGAAATAAGATCAAGGTTCTTAATTTCCTTGTTTTGGGGGCAAAACCTTTCTAGAAGAAGAAGAAGAAGAGGAAGACA
>CAAKHC010017431.1:0-16068 GCA_901007825.1 Macroramphosus scolopax | reverse complement strand
CGTTTGTGAAGTCCAAAGTAGCAGGTAGAGCTTGAACCCCTGCAGCAGGGTGGGAGGGGGCGACGGGGGAACACCAGAGGAACGTCTGACGGAGGTAAAGGTGCTGCAGCAGATATCAAACATCCCCTCGGAGGTGTCCTGGTCATCACCATGAACATGCACAACTTCAACAAATGAGATAATATTCAGGTGCACGGCCACAAATACATGAATGAATGTTTGTTCATTTACACTACACATGCTGATATTAATGGACTAACACTCACAGAACCTGCACAAACTAATAACCATGTTTTTCCCCTTCACGTCTCATTTCCGCAGAAATTCATTAAAATTTGTTTACAAAAGAAACCTCGTTCTGTAATGAGTGTCGGCTTCAAGGTCGTTATCGCCTCAGAAACAATATTAGCATAGATATACAACCATTTCCGGGGGTTTGCAGAGAGCTTTGATAATCGGGCCGACGAGCTCGGCAGGATAATGAGACGAAAAGTTGTTGATTCTCACCGACGAGCGTGTTGCTCATCGTCTGGGAGAGGAAGAGGAAGAGAGGAATCATCATCATCCTCTTGTGCTTTTATTGCCGCTTTGCTTTCCTACATTTATCACAAGCAGGTTGACACTTGCAAACTAATTAACATTCTGACTGCTGCTAATTAATTTAGAGTTGCTTTACTTTTTTTTTTTTGTAACACCGGAGCTGCAGGAAGTGTTGCCTCACGCCTCCGACCAGCTGCGGCTGCTTCCTCTCACCAGCCTGCATGTGTGAGGGAGGTCAATGAGGGCAGAGCCTGACACTCTGTCGAGGCGAGGTGGGAAACTATTGGAGGTGACAGCGGCTGGGAGGGGCGAGGATGGAGGAGGCTGGATCCTTCCATGCAGACTCACTACAGGCAGACCGGTCGGCCTCAGACGACCCGGCGGTGGTTACAGATCAGAACAGACACTGAGAGCATCTCAGGCGCCTCACTATCCCCTGAGTCATGGCTGAAACAAACTGTCCCTTCCCCCGGCCACCATGAATGTATTTATATAAACCACTTCATCCCTTATCTGAATTAACAATATAATTAAATTTTAATACCAACCCAAAAATCCTGATCATGCTTCAATTCATTCAACCCGGCACCGTCGTCCAATCTCTGCCGGGATCGTCCCTCGCATGGAAAATGTAATTTGTCCTAACACTGATCTGGGTGGGAGGCGTGTGGATTTGCATATTTTTTGAAGCACCTTGATTAAGGCAGCGTTTCCGGAGGGTGAAACTTCTTTCACACTGATAAACAGTGCTGGGATTTAATGAACACGCCCGGCAGTTTAAATTCGGCGGCAGACGTCGCGGCTCTGCAAATCTCTGCTGACCAAATTGCTTTTCAGTTTACAAAGTGACGAACGTTCTCAGATAAATATATTCCCCAAACTCCCCGCGGCCCGTTCGAATGTCTCCGCATGAAAATAATGGATCCGGCATTTAATCAATAGAACAATTGAATTTATCTGCTATAATTTGCATGTAACCAAACTTTTCTCTAATGGAAAATAAGCAAGGTTTATGTGAGAGAACTGTTGCAGGGAAACCTGCACCCAGTGCAGCCTGGACGTGTTGTGTTATGTTATGGGATGAATTATTTCCTATTTAGGCAAAGTCAAATATTTCTTTGAACGATTTTCCATTAAAAAGAGGCTCTCTGTGTGTGTGATCTAATCTAAGAGAGCCTGCAGCGGCAATAACAAAGAGATGACACGATCAGAAATATAATTCTAAAGGTGCATCAGTCTGAACATTAATCAGAGGAGAACCGGCTCGGGCGTCCTGTAGGTCCCACCGGCAGGGGGGACCCCTGTGATGGATGACGGGCCGAGAGCAGCAGATTCATCACTTGATTTCCGATGGCCTTTGCATGCTCACATTTCATTAGCATCATGAATTATCTCCCCAGAGGGATGCCAGGTGGCCTCAGACGGAGACCTCACCCCTGCGACAGCAACAGCCACCGCTGAGGGGCTGTCACAGCGTTCATGTCCCCGCCACGCGCAAGGAAATCACTGCATGATCACGTAGCTGGTAAACAACGAAGGTTGAGGGTGTTGTGTGTGTCTCGTGGCTTGTAGCAGGCCCGGCCCTCGGCAGTTAGTCCGGGGATGGAAGAGAGTTCAGACAATCTGACGTCAGGTCGACACGACCTCGTCAACATTATCCAGACATTCAATGTACGCGATAACATTTCAGACATAACACGATGTCTTGTCAGCCATGATGGGTGTTTCCAAATGATTCTGTCCATCTTTTGATCCATGACAAAGATCAATACAATACTTTTAGGGCTAAAAGTATGTAGAAACTTTTACTTTAATTATATACAATGATGCAATAAGATAAAAAACTACATTATTACAAGTGCACCAACAACTTCTCTCTGTTAAACGGATCTGCACTGAAATTGAATATCTTCCTCTCTGGACTATTGTCACGGTAGTTTTGCATAATTCTGCTTCCTCAGACAGCCAGAAAACAAACCAGCAGACGTGGCAGGAGCAGTGATTGTCTACAGATACCAACTGGTTGGAAAAAATATTTCTTTTACATATTAAAACCAATCCAGAATAATTCAAAATGCAAAATCAGCATGAGTCAGCCTTCAGTCAGGTGGTGTCTGATGTCCCATCTCAAGGCTTCTAGAAGTTCCTAAAGGACACCGATGATGCAACGCTTGGCGAGGGACAACCGGTGGGCCGGGGGGAGTACAAACAGGTTTATGTAAGAGGAGATGAGATGAAACTTTAATGATCTCCGCAGGGAAATCGCATCGTCGCAGCAGCAGCAGAAGTACAGAAAGAAGAGCATCAGATAAATCAAAGACCGGGATATAGATAGTGACGGCGCGGAGCGGGGAGCCGGATACAGATGGCAACACAAAGAATAAAGTTGCTTCAGTAAATAAAACTGTTGACGCCTGTTTTACACGTCGGGTAGGCAGAGTGTGCAAATACAAATATGCAAATGTTTCTCCAGAAGCATCTTCAATTCCAATTTATAGACGGAAGCATCTACAAGAGATATGGAAAGCAGCTGATCCACAGTAACATTGTTACTTAGATCAGATGCAGACAAATTGGATGAGGTGGACGTCTATGATCAGCATGTTTGTAGATCACTGAGGTCTCTCTGTTACAGTTTGTAGGCGAAGGTGATACAATGATATAATAATAATAGATAATATGCTTATTGTTGCTTAAATGAAAAGAAGTAAAGCAGCCAGGCGGCACCGTCATGTAATCTACAAACCACCAATCAATGACACTTGATGAGCAATGAAAGCATAAAGAGATGGAAGTGGAACCAATGGATATAAATGGTACATTATCATCCTGAGGAACAGGATCAATATGTAATGAGGCTTAATGGGCCAGAAAAGTGTCGAAAGGAAATGATGGCTGCACCGGAGCTCCCATGCAAACATAATGAAGTCAAATAAATCTCTTTCCTTGAGAGCACTTTGCCCAGAGCTCCAATGACTCAGGAGGGCTGGTTTAATGACCCCTGTTTGTGTAAATATGGAGTCTGCAGTCTGCTCGCCTTGTTACGCAACTCCGGCTCAGGAGGAGATTTTTTTTTCTTGCCGAGGGAAACGGCTGCATTTATAATTCAGTCCTTTCAAGGAGGCTTTCCAGTCACGGATTCTGGAGTAGAAAGGGAAGTGTCTGTGTTCTAATTCTGTCTCACTCGCAGTGTTTCCTATTCTGTAGACTCTGAGGATGATTGACATCCCCCCCCCCCCCCCCCCCACACACACACACACACACACACACTCCCCTCCCAGTGTGCGTATGGGAGAGTTCATGCAGAGGACAATCATTACATCACCGAGGGGAACCGGTGGCAAAGTCACTGCAACAATAATAATCACAAATCAGAACAAACTGCTGCAAAACACAGTGAGAATGTTTAATGTGCATTAACACATTAAACAAATAGTTCTATTACTTGAACTCAGAATCAGTTTGTGTTGATGTTTTAAAGATTTACATGTAATGTGTGAACCATCTTCTGGTTCAGACATGGGACGTTATATTAAAAGATTATTCACACTTGTCCTACATTGATATCTGGACACGTCAATCACGTCAATAATATCCAGAAATACATATAAATACTGTAGTTTAGTTAATATCCAATTAAAAAAAGGATGTTTCAGTGCGTTAGAGCGAACTCCAAACTGAAGGACTCATTTCATTCGCTTTTAATTGAATAGCACTTTGCGAGGAGTAATTAAACTGGATAATAGACGAGATATAAAAAACAATAATATGGCCCCGGACCGAGACCCCTGCAAGAGTCTGTTCCTAAAGTATTAACAGAACATCAAGAACTCTTTAATGAGCAGCTTCTATCTGGTTAATTCAGTGCACATATGTTGCAGATAAAAGAATACATGGTTTAATAATGTATGATTAGAGGGTGTGTGTGTGTGTGTGTGTGTGTGTGTGTGTGTGTGTGTGTGTGTGTGTGTGTGTGTGTGTGTGTGTGTGTGTGTGTGTGTGTGTGTGTGTGTGCGGCGCCGCACCGAAACCACCGACTTCACTGTACTTTCATTTGTACAAGAGCGATCACAGAAGAGACCAAGTTAGACGTGAGCTTTGAGAACGAAACCTCCTCGAGCGTAACCACCCTAAATAACACACACACACACACACGCACACACACACACACACACGCACACACAGCGCTCTTGTTTTCCATTCATCACTCTTCCGTCTTGGCCGCTGCCATGTGGGGGAGTTTGAAAGGAAAATTCAACAGAAAACATAATTAGTTTTGCTCACTTTCCATTATTGTGGACCGTCTACAGAAACATTCGCCAGGCTTTGAATTCATCATAGAACCTGGTGACACTTGGAGTTGGTCCGTTTGAAGTGAATCAGAGACACCGTGGCCTCCGGGAGTCCCTGCAGCTCCCGATGAGGTGACCTCCATGAGCGGCTGCTGGCAGCTTCAGCAGACCGGTGACTGTATTTCACCTTGACGTCTCTCCTGTACATCCTCCACCAGGGTCGAGGATGTTAGCTGGGAACTCGTAGACGGCTGAAGACAGACGAGGTTGAATGAAAACGGAGGTCAGCTGAGCCGATCACCGGAGGTTCCTGCGGTCCGTCCTCGGTGCGACCCGCCACTCTCCCTTGGCAAATGTGTCTTTTAGAAAACAGTGTTCAACTCAAGTCTCCTTCTTCCGTTTCTAGCTTCCTAAATCAGAGTCCAGGCAGTGCATCCACACCTCATAAACACCTGGAGGCGTCATATTGATTTATTCTCCACTCTCTCAGAGGTCATTGCAACAATAAGCCCGGGGCTGGACGGGGAAGCTTGCAGAGGGCTGAAGGTGGAGCCTCCACGGCTGGGACAGCCAATAAAGACTGATAGCTCAGGTTTGGTCTCAGATGACATCCCTAAAAATGTAGTGATCAGCTCGGGCTTCCTTTGCAAACAGTAGACGTGAGTGTTTACCAGCCAGGGAAGGTTTCATGAAGAGAGAGCTGCACGGAGGGACGAACGAGCAGGTCTGAGGTTCTCCTACCAGCAACGAGCCCTGTAAGCCGACAGTAAGGTCAGTACTAATGGGTCGTTCTCAGAGCTCTCAGGATGCCACCGTGGCAACAGTCAGTTCAGGACATGTCTTCTCTACTAGATATCCCACCATCAACTGGAAGTGGTATTATTGTAAAGTGGAAACGTTTAGGAACCACAGCAACTCAGCCAGGAAGTGTCAGACCACGAGAAGTTACAGAGCAGGTCGCCGAGTGCTGAGGAGGAGAGTGAGTAAGAGACGCCAAAACTCTGCTGACTCAAAAACTGCAGAGTTCCAAACTAGCTCCGGCATTAATATCAGCACCAAAACGATTCCCAGAGACACTCGCCAACATCTGGTGGACGCCTCCCGAGTGGAAGTGTGTTACAGCTGCCTATGAATCTGGATGTCATGTGGAGGTGGCCCAATACTTTCGTCCATCTAGTGTATGTTCACCAACGTCCTAGTATAATCCCATGAGACTATCACCAACCTGACGCTTGGGTTATTACATGTTCAGCCTTTAACTGTGTCTGTCGTTGGAGCTCCACAGACTCTCTCTAATTAAAGACCTCTAATAAAGAGCTTCACACCCGAGCTGACTGTTTGCTGCAGCCAGACGAAGCCCACACACGTCTTCATGACTCTGGTAATAAATACCAACTGCATTAATTAAAATGTGCATTTTGTATTCCTATTTGTATCGAGACAATTAGAGCGCGCTGCTGTTCTCTGAGGATTGTGTTTCCTATCCGGGATTCCACGTTGTCTTTCATCAGCAAATAAAGCTTTTGTGTTTATCGCAATAACAAATTCTTCACCCTCTTGTGGCTCCTGCAATTTGGTCTCATTTACATACAATTTACACAACGCGTCTTTCTCTCTGACACACACACGTAAACACACTTCAAATCACTCCGCTGTCTTCCTGATGCGTCCTCCCGAGGGCTGCCGATGTGTTGCAGAGGCAAACACGAGGCGAGAGCTTCACCGGCTGCTCCACCGCCACTGACGGTCCAATCAGAGATCAGGATCCAAATCTGATGAGCTTCATTAGAGCCTTGATTCCATGAGTGAAGATTTCTGGTAAAGATAAAGTTATCTCTTAAGAAACTTTCATGGATGTGGTGATGCACTTTGTCAATAGGTCAGTAAACATCATAATAATCAGACCCTGAGCACATCAGTCACGACCCGTTCATCCACCTACAACACTGGCAGAGGCTGTCCTGTATCCTGAGGAGGAAGGTCGGATCACACGGGGCTCTTGGCTCAGGTGATCATCTCTCCGTGGTAACACGTCTTTAATCCGAGCGACGGGGACGTTTATTCTGCACCAGCAGGGCTTCCTGAGAGAAATCTTCTGAGATTGTATCTCTTCCACCGTTTGTTTGAAACCACTCTGCGTACGATGTTCTTTTCCGGCGTCTCTTCCTCCGCTGGCCTCGCACTCGTCGCTTGTTATCGTCAAAGCCAGTGTTATGAATGTCTATCAGATTACTCAGAATGAGGATAATCAGGTTATTTCAACTGGACTCATGTATTGGAGATGTTTTCATCATTAAAGGGATCGTTTGTAAGCGACAGACGTGTCTCACAATACCGCCTTGTACCACAAGAGGCGACGGAGGAGTCGTAGCTACTGTTGCATGAAGGAGCCGCGTCTATGGAGCGATACATGAGCCCTGCTGCGTACATGAAGTGATGGGCTGCCGGCCTCCGTCATCTCCAAGGTGGTGGACAGACACACAAACATGGAGTTGACCTTTGAAAATACCAAGTGTGTCAGTGTTGTTTGCTTTTTCCCAGCTGAAGCATCACAACTACGTAAATACCAAGCAAGGTACGACGATATCGCTCTTACAGGAGCTACATTTGACTGGAGATGGTACCGGCCCGCCGACAGTCCGGACTCCTGCAGATCACTTTATCTGCCAGTGTTGGACACCGTGTCCTCTTGTACTTTGGCAGCCGAACACAGCTGAGTGAACAAAGTGTGAACTTGTGTGCGTGAGAGAGAAAAAAAAAAACTCCGGCTTGTTAATTTAATGCCACAGAAGCTTTTCCACACACAGAGAAACTTGGCTGGTTTTTAATTGACTTAATCATTTCATTACTCTACAAAGGCAGAAAGATGAATGCCCTCTTATCTGTTAGGAAGGAACAAGCCTGCCAAAGAAAAGGGAGAAGACGTGAAGCGGTTTGAACCGGAATGAAAGGATGTTTCTGTTCCTGCAGTTCAGAAGGTCCGCGGGGAGGCTTTATCTTCAAATATACGTGGTATCAGTTCTGGTAGAGCTTTTGTTTCTCCCGCTTGATGTGCGATAACGCTTTCATTATGTCAGGGCAGAGAGATGACAAGAGACCCACCGGATGGACGAGTCCTCAGTCCCGTTGAACCGCACGGACCCAGCACATCACCTCGTCATGTTTACAACAGACGGTGTAACACATTGTGATGCAGCAACTCTGCAGCCGGCTGCAGGAAGATATAAAGTTGCTTAAAAAACTGTCATTTGTCCAAGTAAGCGATGCATTTCTCAGCCTTCGCTTTCGGTTACACCGACCTCGTCGGTACCTCGCGTGTCGACCGAGGAGCAGATCTCCATCCGTCAGCCTCACTGAGTCTGACAGGCATCTGCCATTACAACCGCAACTCAATCAGCTCATCAGTGGAGCTGAGTGCTGACGCCATCCGAGCTACCCTCCAGTTCTGAGTACAAGGAAGACATCAGTGTAACGACGTTATACCTGCCTGGAGAGGATGGAGGGCAAGACCGCGGCGATGAGCAATTTCCTCGCAGGCTGAGCGGCCCTTTGCTCTCCGGCCCGTCTTGCAGGTTATTCCTGGAAGCTTTGTTTTATTAACAGAATGTGGCCGGTGTTGTTTTCACCTTGTGAGTCTGTGTGTGCGTCTGCGGTTCACCACAGCAACACGGGGTGGGCAGGAGCTATCAGGGAGATGGTTTGGAGTAGTTTGTCCGATGTTTACGTGTCAGATAGTCGACAGAAAACACAGAAGGAGACAGAACAGGATGGAAGCTCGGATAGTGCTGCTGTTAATCAGCCTGATTTCATTCAGATTGGTCCATGTAATGATAATCGTGCAATGTTAGAGGAAGTGAAATCTGATTCCAGATCACTCTGGGATTCAGATGAGCCTCAAACTCCAGAAGAGAAGTAGTTATGATTGAGTGCGATAAGCAGGTGAATTAGAAACATTGACATCTTTCAACATGCATTCAGCAGGATCGTGAGCTGTCAGACAGCTGTGGAACGCCGACTCGAGGACCTGGAGGACTCCGTGAAGCTACAGGTTTGTTCCCGGTGAGTTCCCACCAGTTTCCCCGTGCGGACTGGCAGTTAAGACCCGGCATTGCAACACACGCTCGCAAACACACACGCACGACCACACACACTCAGGTAGCGCGTAAACAAGCAGAACGAGGCCTGCGGGCAGATTGTGGGAATAAATGATCTGAATGAATACTTCTCATGTACAGCTTGCTGAATACAAAACCTTTATTCAGCCTCTCCTCAATGATTCAGTGTATTCTGTGCTGCTTGTTGCTGCACATCATCATAACAGCAGAGATTGATTGAGCGATACGGAGATGAAAGCCGTTCCACGGAGGGCTTCCTCTCGTTTTTTTTGCTCCACTGATTATCTAAAATCTTTGGCCCTCCTTCTCTGCATACCAGTTAGTGTGCAAACATGGCGGCGCACCAACTCCTCAGCAGCCGGGCAAGGCCACCGACCATCAGCAGGCATTAGACATGGCAAGACACAGAGTACATGACTGGAGCTGTAGTAACACACTTTATGATTCACAGCTCTGGTGATTCTCCATCTTTTGTTGACTGAACCACAGATGCCACGCGGGGGAAACGGAGAGCCCGGCCGTGTGTTTTCAAACTGGCTCCGTAGTCCATCATTATTTCTGGCCATTTAAACCAAATCAATGGCTCCTAAAAGGGAACTAATCCCCGTGGCCCCCGTGCTCTGTCTGGGCACCACCGGCTTTCATTATTTAACATCAATCTGCCACGGAGAGAATGAAAGGGCCACAATCAGATTAGTGACAGGTACACTCCCTGAGATAACAGCGTTAGCTCCTTAAAGAGGTAGCAGACTGCCGGCCCTGGACATGCACTCCATCCACGTCCACCCCCCCGCCTCTCCTCTCGCTGTGACCTCACTCATGCAACAAACACAAGATACAAACGAGCAGATTCCCTGATCATCATCACGTTTTTCCTGCTGCAAACTAGCATGTTGGTTCTCTTGAGCCTCCAGCTGATAATCCCTTTGTCCTTTCAGTGGTGGGGAACCATGAACAAATTTGACCTGTAGATTGGAGCCATCCCTCTCCCGATCCCGCCTATTAGATCTGCACCTCAAGGTCCTTTCTCATCAGAGGACAGGTGGATCTCATCCTGCATCGGGCTGACACCCCATAGATTACACCCTCTATCTCTCTGTCTTCCCTGCCTCCGTATCTCTCTCTCCCTCATTTCTTCTCGGAGCTCCAATTACTCTTCCCTGGCTAAGTGTCAATAAACCCACTCCGCACACACACACACACACACACACACACACTGCACACACACACACACCATCTGATAACAGCTCAGGCCTTCCTGCCTCCTCCGAGAAAATTGCTCAGTATGAACCCATTTATTTCCAGTTAATGAAACATTAACTTAAGCAAGAATATATTAGTGACTGTGAAAATGCTCTAACTGATATTTGGGTAGAAGGTAGTTTATGATATAAAAGCTCGTATAATTCACCTGGCTTCCCTTTAACCTCTAAACCCATAAAAACCCAGATATTTCCCACAAGAGCCGGCTTCAAGACTAATAAAATAGTACCACTTTATCAATAAGGAGGTAGAGGAGGTGCAGAGCTGGGATGGATGAGTGTGGGCAGGCCGTCGGGCCTGTAGGTACGTCTTCAAGAAGTGCATTAAAAGCCCTGAGAAATTGTTCCTGTCGTTACCTGGGAGGCCGGGGAGCCGATTGAACGTGATGGCTCAAGCAGAAAATCAGCGGTCACTGAGCCACAAAAGCAAAGCACCTCCGTAATGAAACACAATATAAAACAAAAGCTGCTCTATAAAATCTGAATTGGACCAATTTTGTCCCCCCGCGCCGTCTGCAGGTGTCTCGCTGCGTCGCCTCCACGAGCGAGGAAATGAACCAGTCGCTGCAGCTGTTTAAGCAATAAATGAACACGAGCCCAGTGAATAAAGGGCCTCCGAGGCTCGTCCCCGCCAGCAAACACGGTAACCAAACAGTATCTCTCTGTGTAGCTTTCACACGTCGCATCAATAACTAGAGCTGCCTTGGAGAAGAACAACTGCAGCCGCCGCATGGTGCACATCTGGATGTACCTGCAACATCCTCCCATAGACGACCAGGTAGTCAGTAGTTAAAAGCTGCACTGCATTAATTGGAAATGAGCTGTCGATGGGAAATTTGGAGTGATTAATGTACCAAATGTATAACAATCCAATGCATTTCATCTCGTCTGTATCTCCCTCCGCTGCATCTGAAGCTCAATCCATTCAGTCACCTGATAAACACAGCGCCCCCCTCCAGTCGGTCCCAGGTGTCTCACCGCTAATGAACCTGATTAAGTGTCAGCCCCTCTGAGAACAACACTGCAATTTGATCTTCTGCACTCCGGTGCCGACGTGTTCAGACGCTCTGTTTTTCTCCAAACTAACAGCAGGTGAAGCCCGACAGAGATTCCAGGTGGAGCAGCGGCACTCGAGGGGCTGCAGCTGCCTCGCCAATCTGCATCTCACAGCCGTGTGCTTCCACTTATCACCTGTTGACTGGCTGTTCGTCAGGGGACAGGTCGCAGGGAAACAAGGGGCCTCATTTAAACGATGTACGGCGTGTGGTGGAAAGCAGGCGGTCAATCAGTGACTGGTCCGATCCATTCAGGTGCAGTCCGAGTGCAAAGAGTTGTAGTTAATCATTAGTGTGTTTGGCTGTAATATGAACTTGATATCTCCATTGACCTTTAAATGCCAGGTGCACTTATATCTTGGTGCATTGCTGTCTGACAAATTCTGCTGGGGAACAACTTGTCTTTTGTTTGTCTGTCATAAACAAGTATTTCAGAAACTAAAAGTTTAAACCTTCCTCATTCCTGTCACGTTTCTATCTACAGCGTTTAGTGTTTGCCGCCAACATATCCCACAATAATTGCTGCAGGGACGTTACTTTGTGCATGCTACATGTTTACAATCCTTCTTTCTTTACAAGTTAAAGAACACATTATAAGCATGCAAAGCCACGTTGACTTGCCCCCGGTTGGACGGGGAGGATACAAGGTTAATAACAGTTCATTTCAGCTTTGAATATGTGTACACACATATATGTACACAACACTGATGCAGGTCCTTGAAGGCAGCACACAGTTTCTGAAGATGCCAGTGAACCATGTGCATTAATACAGGCTGTCTATATATATCATTATGAACACTTGGGAACATGCAACCTGTTTTCTAAAGTATTTTCATGAACATCTATTGCCTAAGAATTAGAAACCGAGGAGGAGAAAAGAAAACGATTAAAGATAAAGTCTGTAATCTGGATGGAGGCGTTCAGTGTGATTTTCCTATCGCTGCTCTGTTCTCCTCAAAGACTGAACACAATCTAATTCGTTCCTAATTGTCAGTACGCAGGGTGATTTTCTCGGCGTATGGATTTACTTTGAGCTGCACGAATGTGCACTCGTCTTTGAAATGAAAACCTATATAACACCACAGATGATTTCGTGCGAGCCATCTGTTGTGGTTAATCTGGCCTGTAATACTCAAAGCTTTTACTGATTGTTACGCCGGCATTAGTAACCAATATGTCCTTTTTTTTCACTTTGGCTTCTCTTCCAGTTGTGCTGATATTTGTGTGCATTTCCAGTCAAGTGTGTGTGTGTTAATCATTTCATCCCATTGAGGATTTACCTTGAATACACACATTAGCTGCACCGCGCTGTGGACTGCTACAAACATCCTGTCTGCTACCCTCCACATTAGTTTCATTTCTCCCAGCATCGTATTTGCAGTCATATTACATCCAAGCAAGGGACTTGTTTGACTGACGGAGCTCCGTAATCCGGACTAATGAGCTGTGTCTTCAGCTCCGTCGGTGCCTTGCTAGAGGATTCCTGATCTGGACCAAACATGTCCGCCAGGCTGCTCAACTGTGGCTGCTTCTGATCGCTGCCACTGCATCTAAGTATCGGCCGGCCATCCGACTATAAAGATTTCTTATTACGGTTGAGGAGAGTTATTAGAGCACGAGATGAAGAGAAAAGAGGAGAGAAGAAAGATCAACAACCTACTAACTCTTGTCCGGCGCTTCACTGAGAATGACCCTGTAATAGCAAATTAGTATCGAGGTGTGCAACAGACAATTAAAGATGGACAACTAACGATGGAGGAAATAAAATGGAAGGCTATGATCTTACAAAGAGAGGGGGCCACATACCATTTATTTTTTATGATTACTCAAAGCATTGCACCAATAGAGATGACGCACGGGTGCAAATGGAATCCAAAGCCTGCATCAGACAGAGCGGAGGCATGTTCCTGTGACCTTTTTCAGCGTTTTATCATCACCGAGGTTGGAAAGAGGAGGAGGAGGTGATGTGGTGAAGGGGCCGGGGTGACTCATATCTGGAGAGAGAGATTCATAAATATGTGCTGTATCATGCCCGGTCAGCCTCTCAAGTGCTGAAGATAGCAGCGAGGCAGAGTGTTTGTGACTTCCTCTCCAGCTCGGGTGCAGCCTGACTCACCGGGACAAATCACACATCACATCAGATGGTGAATGCAGCCAGTGAAGAGCTGAAGACATTAGTTTGTGTTTCCACTAATGCAAAGGAAGGAAACATTCTCATTCTTTTATGAATTGGTTTTAATGCAGATAAGTTAGATGGACAGGTTGTTGTCGTATGCTTGTCATGCATATTTATATATACATGGTGCACACATGTAAACCAAAATGCAACACATGTTTCTCTTGCAAAGATGCAGCAATGAAAAAGGGCTGTGAGTCGTGCAGGAGAAGCAGATGAACAGATGCCAGGTTCAGGTTCTTAGCACGATGCCCCGAGGCCATTACCTTCCACTGCTGATGTGAATTCCTGATGAAGAACCAGCTTGAGACATTTCATGCAATTACGAAAGAGAAGACCTGCACCCAAACACCCCCCCCCACACACACACACACACACACACACCCGTGACTGACAGCCCACCACGGTTCTCCAGTCACTTTAAGACTGCATCAAACATTCTTCTGTCAAACCTGAATGTTGTAACTCTGACAGCAGCTCCATTCATCTTCTCTCCCTACCTCCATCTGATGATGACTCACGCAGCCTAAATAGCAGCATCACTTCTGATCACTGAGGATAAAAACTGTACTTACACAAGTGAATTATCACTTAAAGATTGAACCCGAGACTAATTGAAATGAAGAGCTGATTTCACGCAGGCAGAACTGTGCATGACAGCAAGGACCGTACGCACCATCCAGCCTTGACAACATCTCTTGGTGAGCATGTGTCCTTTAACTTTCCCAGTTGATCTCAATAATGTATACAGAGTTGGAAAATCATTTCCATAAAACCCATGTAGGATCAGGTGAAATAGGCTCTTCTGTCCTCCCTGCTTATGAATATGAATCACCACATGGTCTCCAGAACCGTGTGGTCTCTCTCCCTAATAACAACGGTCCTCGTTGGTGGAGGACTGCTGTCTGGATCTAAATAGCACATGCTAAAGACGTTTTGTGACCTCGTCGAATTAGCATGCAGAGTAGGGGGCTCAGCCAGTGGAGGACGGAGCTGGAAGGAGAGGGTGGATGTTATTCAGGAGGGTTCCTGAGGGATGCAGGTGAACTCCAACTCATGAATATGCAATGTGCAGTTTATTAAGATCTTTGGGCGGCAACACGGGAGACTCTACAAGGCATGCATTCTGTATATCTGCTGTGTAATTGTTATTGTTATGAAGCAGGAGTCAATTAGGTTGACTCTGAGAGGAGTCATGGGGGAGATTTTTGTCTTGTTGTTTTAATTAAATGTCAGAAAACTCCCCAAACACAGTTGTTGCAGGGTCGACCGCTCACCTTGTTTACCTCAGCCGGCATTCTTCTTGTTCAAGACAGGCCTGTGTGGAACAAACCACTCGCTGCTTGCAGCTGAAGCTGAGCCGGCGAAACAAAGGACACGCGACTTCTATTGGTGACTTGCTTTGACACGACCATCGCTGTGATAATCAAGTCTGGCAAACTGATAACAACATGGAGAAACAGACAGTTGTTGTGGGATCATTTCCTTCCCCCTAACATGAGGCTGTGTCATTTCTACAGAATGTCCCTTTACCTCTGGCAGTTTGTTTCCCTGTTAGATTACAGACAGGCCTAATTAAAGCTGTTGTATTTAGCTAGCAGGGTATTAAGTGGAGAACAACAAGCAGATAGAGAAGGAGAGGTGGGCAGACAGTCGTGGGAGAGTAAACAACTGTTGTCTGATTACACTTTTATCACTGGACTCAGGTGGGTCCGTTCCATTCAGACGGCATGTTAATCCATCACAGGTCCGAGTCCCTCATGGGACGTCTATCTACACCAGCACAGCACGGTGGGAACGACCGACTGCTCATTTCAGACGCCTCCTTCCTCTGCGTGTTAATACTGAGAGAGTCGGCCAGCAATCATGTGTCATTCCAACACCCCACATGGGGAACTCGGGCCCGGGTTAAAACGATAATAATGACCAGCGCTGCGAGCAGCATTGAACCGGCCCTCGCACGCATGTTGGAGATGTTTCACTGAAATCTCGAGGAGGAGCTGGTGTTCGGGTAGATGGTCAAAAAAACACCAGACCGCCACGAGGGGACGACTGTTTCCTGTTTCCTGTTTCCCATTGTAAACTCAACACGATGATCAAAGTCATTAAAGGATCATTCTGGGACTTTTGTTTTAGTTGATACAAAGCTTTAGAAAAATATTGGAATTGAGACGATATTGAGCGTCAGCTACGTTCATACGGGGACACGCTGACACTGAGGCATTCTGGGTAAATATTGGATCATAGAACCACCTCATCACAGTTTGTAATATAAAGATTAACAGGTTTTAACAGCTGTTGTGTTCCAACTGTCCTCGGTCTCCTTCTTCCACCAGAGTCTTATTATTGTATCATATATTAAATATAATGTCTTGTGACACAGCAACAGTCAATCACATGTCTGCGTTTCTTATCTGTAACTCCAAAGGTTGAAACATTGTTATACGACTTCCTGGAGTGAAACAGAGGTTGATCAGCACCCTCCTCCTCCTCCTCCTCCTCCTCCTCCCCCCCCCCCCCCCCCCCCCCCCCCCCCCCTCCACCTCCTCCTCCACCTCCTCCACCTCCTCTACCTCCTCCACCTGGTTCTGTTGTTGTAGCGTCAGCTACAGGGAGGTTCTGTTGGTG
>CAAKHC010017430.1:22883-42309 GCA_901007825.1 Macroramphosus scolopax | reverse complement strand
ACACAGAGACACAGAGACACACACACACGCACGCACACAGAGACACACAGAGACACACACGGACACACAGAGACACAGACACACACAGACACACACACAGACACACACACACGGACACACAGACACACGCAGAGACACACACAGAGACACAGAGACACACACACACACACACACACACACACACATGGACACACAGAGACACACACACACAGACAGACACAAACACACACAGACACACACACACGGACACACAGAGACACACACAAACACACACACACACACGCACACAGACACACACACACACACGGACACACATACACACACAGACACACACACACACACACAGAGACACACACACACACACACAGACACACGCACACAGAGACACACACACACACGGACACACACACACACACGGACACACACACACACACACAGAGACACACACCCTTCGTATCAATGCCTGTCTGTAATATCTTCAACAGTTCCTGAAGGTGATCATAAGTTAAAGTTGGACCGTCAGGTCCTTCAGTCCTTCAGGGACTCAGAGACGGTGCAGCACCGTGATGCAACCGCCTGCAAACTCCTGATCGTCTGCTTCATCAACAAACATCATGCAGCAGTCAGTGTGAACACACACACACACACACACACACACACACACACACACACACACACACACACACACACACACACACACACACACACACACACACACACACACACACACACACACACAGTGCTGGCTCTAACCCGCCTGCCGGTCCTCCGTCTAACACACTGATCCCTTCACTCAGGGACGTATCGATCCCAGAACATACTGACTATGGTTGTACTGGTTTCCATTATAGTATTTGTCGTACTCTCTCACCTGCGTCGCCTTGTCCCTCATGAAGTGAACGTATCGATGCTGGCCGTCGTCCTGAGGCCGGGGACCTGTCAGGTGAGAGCCAGCGAAGGCGCCCTGTGAGGGCCACAGCTGGACCCGATGGAGAGAGACCGGGGGGAGAATGAGGAGGACCGAGTCTCAGGGGACAGCAAGGACGTCGGAGGAGAGCCACCAAGAGATGAGGGAGGTTAAGGCCACAGAGGCAGTCTGAGGAGGAGGAGGAGGAGGAGGAGGAGACAACATGAGAAGGTCTGCCTGGACATGTAAACAAGTTGTTTGTCAACACATAAACAGATCAACAAGGCCGGAGACACAGCTGGTCTGCAGGATCAGCTCAGGGCCTCTAGCTGTGTGTGTGTGTGTGTGTGTGTGTGTGTCCCAGATTGATGTTAATCCGTCATGTGCTGGACGGAGCTGATACCCCCCCTCACACAGCCCCCCAGCTTTAACAGGGCTTAGAGGGGGGGGGTCCTGCTGGACTGACCCTGATTCAGAGCAGCAGCAGGTCCGAGTCCACTGACTCCTCCAGAATCACTGGAAATTAATTAGCCTTCATCTTCATCTTCATCCTGGACACTGAACCACTAACAGCTCCTGATGACCTGCTGACCTTCACCCTCACCTTCATCCTGGAGCATCAGTGTATGAAGGTGTGTCAGGTTGTCTCTTCACTGGTCAGCTGTAAACGTCCTCTTGGGATTCAGGAAGTTGTGACACTGAACATTTATTGATTTTCTCTCACAACTTTCTGAAGTTTAATAAACCAAATAATGAATCAATTAAATGAATAATGATGCTCGTCGCTCCCTGAACGACACAGTTAGAATGAAAGAAGATAAAGTGATGACGGTTTCTGCCTGATACTCCGGACTTTTGGAGCAAGGATGGATGACAACAAACAGCAGCACCGCCACAGCATCACCAGCAGCAGCATCACCGCCACCGCCGCACCGCCGCAGCAGCACCGCCGCAGCATCACCGCCGCAGCAGCATCACCGCCACCGCCGCACCGCCGCAGCAGCACCGCCGCAGCAGCACCGCCGCAGCAGCACCGCCGCCGCAGCAGCACCGCCGCCGCAGCAGCACCGCCGCCGCAGCAGCACCGCCGCCGCAGCAGCACCGCCGCCGCAGCACCGCCGCACCGCCGCAGCAGCACCGCCGCAGCAGCACCGCCGCAGCATCACCACCGCAGCAGCACCGCAGCAGCACCGCAGCAGCAGCAGCAGCAGCAGCAGCAGCAGCACCGCAGCAGCAGCAGCAGCAGCAGCAGCAGCAGCAGCAGCAGCAGCAAGCAGCAGCTGATAGCAGCAGCAGCACCACACCAGCAGCAGCAGCAGCAGCAGCAGCAGCAGCAGCAGCAGCAGCTGATAGCAGCAGCAGCACCGCAGCAGCTGATAGCAGCAGCAGCACCACACCAGCAGCAGCAGCAGCAGCAGCAGCAGCAGCAGCAGCAGCACCAGCAGCAGCAGCAGCAGCAGCAGCAGCAGCAGCAGCAGCAGCAGCAGCAGCAGCAGCACCGCAGCAGCTGATAGCAGCAGCAGCAGCAGCAGCTGATAGCAGCAGCAGCACCACACCAGCAGCAGCACCGCAGCAGCAGCACTGCCGTCCTTATGGGAGCCACACGACCCACCCTATCAGTTCAGACGGAGGTGCTGTCTGACGTATGGTTGATGGTCATTCATCATCAGTTTAAAGTCCCTCCAGCTGATCAACTTTAGCATCAACCCACCTGACATGACATTGGAGCACTGAATTGATTGACAGGAGTTCTGTCCATTAAAATCCAACTAAAATCAACTGACACATTGACATTCATTCATTCATTCATTCATTCATTCATTCATTCATTCATTCATTCATCCACTCACTGCTGACAGACATCAGGAGCAACAAGGGTTCAGTCTCCTTCTCAAGAAAACTCTAACCCAAATAACAACAGTTGAATAACAACTGTTGCCTTGTTGGGTCTCGTTGTACAAACAGAATCAATTCTGGTCCAATCTGAAAACAACACATTGGATCTTCAATAAGAACATAAAGGGATCACAGATGACACACTGTAGATCATCATGTGGTTTAAGGATTGCGATCACCAGTATTACAGTTTTTGGGATACATGCACATGCAGAGCACCTTGCATGATAAGGAATATTACTGTATGCTTCCAATGAAGCCCCCCCCCCCTCCCCTGGTAGCAACCTCCTGCACATGCATGTGCCCGTATGTAAACAGGCAGAGCATGGAGGACTGGATATGCTGCTCCCGGAGCTAAATTTAGGCCTTGACCAGCACACATTGCTGTTGCTAGGGAACAGGACTGGCCGGTGTTCATACACTCGTGTGTGTGTGTTAAGTAAACAGGGTTTGAGCATTATCAGTCTCCTCACATTTTGTATTTTGACGCTGCCACTCCTGTTGCAGTCTGCAGGTGTTACCAGCTACACACAATGAACAATAACTAACATTAAACCAGCATCAGTAGACGTGGACTAGGCAGAGCTTCCCCTGACAGAACTGCAGGTCGACGTGGGATATAGAATCATATCATTTAGAGGTACTACAGGTCACCACCTCAAGTCTCTACCAGATACGTGTATAACAAGATAAACATGACTGATCTACTGAGGACGAACCTGAGACACACAGAGCAGTTAACACAGGAGGGAAAGATGCATTAGCATGTTTATTTTAAATGTTAAGAGGAGGATTTCTGCTGCAGAAAACATGTGTGCAAAAATATGAATACTGCAAATAACTAGGTTGTACTGAGAAAAACAAAGCACAGATAGTAAGAAGAAGAAGAAACCAGGAACTTTGTTTTAAAACACATGTTTTAAATGTGCATGTGACAGCAGGTGTTCTCAGAGTCTGGACTGTCTTTGGATTCGAAATAAACTTTTATTCAAATTCTAAATTGAATGCAATTGAAAAAAAAATACTTTTAGCAGGAATAAGCAACAAAAAGGTGATTAAAAATTCTCAAAATAAAAAACGACAAAATAATACATGTAATAATTTATTAATTCAGATGTTTGAAGGTCAGATCAGGATCGGATTTATTGTGTGTAAATACTTAAGAAAGGAGCCTCAACCAAAATATCTGCAGATATTGGGGCCGCTGTTGAGCAAAATCTCTAAAAATGGGTCCGCAGCTTATTGAGAATCAACTCGTGGGGTCCAGATGACCAGATCCCCCCCACCCCCAATAAAACATCTAAATAGATCAGGTCACGATGGAGATCCAAATCCGACCCCACATGACGTGGGAGCATCACCAGGATCAAGATGTGTTAATGTGTGTGTGAGGTAAAGCATGCTCACCTGCAGAAATGTGGTGGAAATGTGCTGCATGCAGAGCAGCAGCTCCTCGTCACTCCGGTCGATGCTCGCCGATGCTCGGAGATGCTAAACGGGCGATGGAAACCTGCAGGACGGTCAGCACCGCGGCGGGAGAGGAAGACCTTCCACGCCGAAAGGCAAACACAGACGAGATAAGACGCCTTCGTGGGTAAAATAGCGATATAGTGGGGCTCAAGATGGGCGTTGCTGTGTTCGCACCCTGCCTCCTTGTCGTCGTGGATGGATGTTTTTCTCTCCCGGCTGATGCGGCACGACGGCTGAAGCTGCTACCGAAACGCTTCGTGGTCGAAGGAAAGGGGGTAGAAAAAGAGGACGGCGCGCTGTGCACCTGGTGGAGCTCGCGAGGTGTCGGAAAACGACAGAAAAATAACGGAGGGATAGAAAATACAGAAGGGATAGAAAGAAGAGGGCGGTGATGCTGGGCTAGCCTCGGTTGACACGACAGGAGAGGGACCAGTGTTAAACAAGCAGGAATAAACAGTACAACTTCCGGTTGTTGATTTCACAATAAATGTATACACCGCCAATTCCCATCGAGGGCTGTGAATGAACTTGCTGTCGCTGCAAGAACAGATCCAGCTGTTAAAGTGGGTCGACTGGTTTCAGCCCAGTCAACTGATCATTTGCTGTGCAGAGTGCACCAAAATTCCCAGTATGAACTGATGTCATGTGAGGTTGGTCTGTCTTGAATCGTGGACTGAAGTCCCGTTATAGATTAAATCGGTTACGGTGAACATTAGTGGAGATCCTAGAAGCACCGACTGCTACAGAATATCAGAAAAACACATGTTTATGGAGTTTGTGTTAAGTATAAACTTCCCTCATTAATCAATTAATTAATTAATATGAACCTTAGATCCTTGAATAAACACGATATCGTGTTGGTAAAAAAATACTCCAAAAATATTTATTAAAAACTATTCTAAAGTTTTATTATGGTAATCGTAAGACGAACCATTTCCGGTCCTTTCTTGGCGATCTGTGGCCAGCTTGACGCAGCCACCGAGAGGTCTGACGTAGCGTACAAACGCTCGCTGCTCGTGCTGATGCTGCAGTTGCTAGGGCGCATGGAGCAGAGGCGGGGAGCGGAGAGGTAAACAAGTCTCAGGGCAGAGGGAATGGCTCCACCGTGTGTCCTATTAGAAACTTACCATCACTCTGGGAGGACGGACAGGGTCTGTTTTGCGTCACAATGTTGGAAGCAATTATGTCAAATTAATTTTGGACATATTTTCATCATTTTAGACCCGAAGAATAACAATGCAGGTTCCTGGTGTTGGTGTGAACACAAACTGAACAAATACCTGCTTCGGCATCATTGGTTGAAGGACCAAGAAATAGTTTGGCACATAAACGCTCCTCGTTTCAACCCCTGAAATATAACAAATGATTCAGAGGTGCTGGTGACTGATACGCATCTTATTATCAAAATCAACACAAGAAGACAATCTACAAGTTTAGTAGAATATTCCTTTAAAGTACTGTTTGGGAACTAAGGTTACTAATGATACTCCGTCTGTATTACTACGATTTCACAATATAATTCCTGAAACCGAACTGACCTGAAGAGATTTAACAAACAATTATTTCATACATTTATTGAGATTTTTTTCTTCCATATTTGAAAATGTTTACAGAAACTGTACCAAGCAGATGCAGAGCAATGGGACCGAAGCCGCGTCCATTGAATGCAAAACAGAATTCCATAAAAATGATGCAAATATCAATGCAATACACACAGTTTTTTTCATACAAATTACAGATTACAAAAACAAACATTAGATCTTTTTAGATGCCCTGAAGCATGGCTGAAAATACAGGATGAATACGACGACGTGTCAGCGCGCCTGTACGGCGCCGGGCCCCAGCAGTTCTAATGGTCGCCGGGTTAAAGAAACGCGTGCACACAAACACACCGAACCACTCATTCAAATATTAAGAGATGAAACAAGAAATAGAAATAATATCCAGCGTGCTTCAGAGGGTTTGGTTTTTCTTTTTTCTTTTTTTTTTTTTAGACTAGTTTCAGATTTCCAGCAGAGTTCCAAAAGCACAATCTGTGTTTCAGGGTCTGTCAGTCACACACACACTCAAACCGACGGTGAAAACAGGCCACAGAGAGGTCGGGTGGTGGCGGTGCAGCGGGAACGGATCCTCCGCGGGTGATTGTAATGTTAAAGGACCCCAGTCGTTCATTCCTGGTGTGGTTGTGCAAGCAGAGAAGGTCCATGAAAACACACAGTTTCATTCAGCTTATATCGATTGTTAGTGCTTGTGCCCCCGTTAAGATGCTCCAGAGAGGAAGGAGAGAGGATTGTCACACGTGTTCTTCTCTTGAATTGCGGGCGATCGTGTAGTGTTGCGGACGATTGTGACGACTCATAAGTGCAACACAGAATATCAAAACAATATAAAGGGATAAAACGATGACCGAAATAATGGAAGAGATAAAACATCAAAAGCATCTAAAAGCTACATCCTATTGCACAATTAAAAATTCTGATACAAAAAATGGATACATAGTCAAAGACGACAGGAATTGGTATTGCATATAAATCAAGGAAAAGAAAGTCGTAGTTCCCTCCGTCTGCTGAGACGGTCGATTCTTTTACTCTCCAACAAAATAAAAGCACTCATAGTGTTGATTGTGTTTCGTCGCCTTTTGAAGTTTAGAGACCGACTCTTGTCACGGTCAACACAGACGGGACCTCTAAACACTGATTTTATCGGTTCAAAGTGCAGATAGAAAGAAAGTCCGTTCAAAGCACGACGACGCTCACGAGGATGAAAGAAACCGACGGGGGGGGGTTAATAAACGCAGGAACTGAAAGCGGATGAGAATGCTGCATAGCTGGATTCCATTTAAAGCAATGCCATCATCAGAAAGACACACGGGAGCGAGACAGACCTCATGACTGTACACCATCAGACTCTCACTGCTTGTTCACAGGACTCCTTAGCTTCCTCTTGCTGACGTTGATCCAGAGCAGAGCTGCAGACGGAATCTAAACGCTCTGGTTCTAGTTCCAGTCTCGTCAGTGGATCTGCGCTCACACGCGTGTGTCGCCGGGCTCGCCGGCCAAGTCCCGCCCCCGCAGGTAGATAGCCGAACTGGACTTGGGCCGGTTCTGGCCGTGACCTTGACCACGGGCGGACCCGTTGTTGTTGACCTCCGGCCCCCTGGTGTCCGTGGAGATGACCCATGTGGTCGGGCGCCACTTCTTCAGGGAATAAGGCGTTTTGACACGCTTCTTGATCTTATCTCCCGTCTCCACGGCTCCGACCGGCTGGACCAGTCCCTCCCCTGGAGGAAAGGACAGAACAAAGGAACAAAGATCACTATCACCGAGTGCAGGAAACATATTCACTGCTGTGGGAGGACCGGGGGCCTCCGTGGAGAACAGCACCGAACAGGACACAGAACAACGTTCAAATCAACAACACAACAGATTCAGGTTGATAATCTGTCCAAATGTGTGTGTGTGTGGATGTTGGTGTGTGACGTCACCTAGTGCAGCCAGGTCCTGTGTGGTGAAGGACAGGTCCAGGGAGTTGGGTCTCTCAGGCCTGCGGGCTCGGGGCTGCCTGAGCAGGGCCTCCCCCCTGATGGTGACCGGAGCTTCCCCCTGCAGGTCTGCAGCACGGAGCCCCGATCCGGAGCTCTCTCCTGCCACCAGCGTGGCTTCCCGGCCTCCTGCTTCCCCGCCCCCTTCCTCCTCCCCTCCGTCGCTCTCCCCTCCGCTCTCGCCGTCCCCCTGACCGTGGCCGGTGTTGCTGTTGTTGTTGTTGGTGTTGGGCCGGGCCGAGCGGAGAGCGGCCATACTTGACGGTGCGTCTCTCAGGTCCGGCTGCTCTCGACTTAAAAGTGGCTCGTGTTCGTCGGGGCTAGCCGTGATGATGCCCAGGCTCAGGCGGCCGTCATCGGACCTCAGGGCTCCGGATCCATTCGCAATGATGCTCGATCCTCCGAAGCCTGTGGCGCCACCTGTGGCCACGGAGGAGACGGCGGCGCTGGCGTGACCGTTAACGGCTCCGTTAATGCTGCCGTTAGCGTGCGTGTCTCGTAGAGCCGGTATATTGTTTGTGCCGGCACCCCGGTGAGCCTCGACAGCTGAGTTTGTGCTCGGTATCGCACCAATGTTCATCTTTGCTCCCTCCACCTGCCGCAGGTTGGACTTCCCGGAGCGGCCGAACTTGAACCTGAGCGATGAGGATGACGACTCTTTCTTGGTTGGCTTGTTGCGCAGGGTGAGGCTGGATGGCCGCTTGGGCAGGTTCTGCTGCTTGGGCAAGGGGAAGATGGTGGCGGGCATGGCGGCAGCGGGGTCCGACGTGCCTGAGGCCTCAGTAGCCATTTTGATGAGGGGGTACAGCAAGCTGGAGCTGCCTGGACTCAGCGGGTCCGGTGAGCAGAACTGCTTCTGTGAGTGCTCCATCAGGTTCTCGTCCGAGCTCTCCTTCAGGTTCTTGTCCACCTCTTTAGGGTCGAGCTTGGTGGTTTCCAGGTCTTCCTGGGTCAGGTGGACACACACAGGGACCGTGGCGGCTCCAACGGGTCCTTCGGACTCAGACATGAGGGTTGTGGTGGTGGTGGAGGCCGACGGGCTGCCCCTCAGGCCCATCCCGGACCCGCTGGTGCTGCTGCCCTCCGGGCTGGGCAGGCGGGCGTTGGCCTGCTGCTGGCGCTCCTGGTTGATGGAATTCCTGTTTCTCTCCCCAGTTGCGACCCCAGTCCGGCCACCGACGGAGCTGGTGGTGTCTGTGTGCGTGTTCTTGGCCACGCCCTCGTGCTCCTCGATGTAGGTGGAGGGATGGTCCGTGTACGGGCCAGATTTTGGTGTCATGCGGTTTCTGTTGGAGAACAGCGAGAGGGAAACAGGAAGTCGTTAGAGATAACATCTGAGAAGGAATGTCCTGGACCGAGCCACAACGGAAGGGATGTGTTTACCTCTCGTTGTGCAGCGTGGTGGACATGGGGTTGAGCGTCGGGCTGACGGACTTGGAGCGGTCCCATATGAGGAGCAGCTCCGAGAGCCGTTCCTCGGCACACTGGGCCGTCAGCCGGGCCTCCGCATCCTGGTCCCAACAGTCCTCCATGGTCTCCTTCAGAGAGCGGACCGCCTGCCGGAGACACAGTCTTAATATCATCAACCACGAGAGGACTGAAGACGAGCTGGGAGCCGGTTCAACCTGCAGACCAGCTGTGGTGGTAGAACTACTGATGCAGCAGAACTACCGATACTAGACTGTTGATCAGTAAATACACATCAGAACTGGTTCCTTTAAAGACAATATACAGTCCAGAGAATAAAGGCACCACTGTAAAGAGTTCTTTACTTCATGTTGGGACGCTCCCCTCCCACCGGAGTGTTGCATTGTGGGTGCTGGGACTCCCTTTGTCAACCTGATGTGACTTTAGGAGTTCTGGCTCTGCTCCCACTCAAACATACCAAACTGTTCTCCTTCCAGGCCTCCGGGAATTTGGGCCGCTGCTTCTCCCTGGACACCAGGACCTGCATGTCCTCAAACGTCGGATGGTTCCCCGCCTCCGCCTGGAAGGCCATCTGGTACTCTGGCACGGACTCGCCTGGAGGGGGTCAAGGACAGAGAGGTATGGATGTTTCTTTTGTCGCATACATGTATCTAATCGAGGGCGGAGACACAGCTCTAGAGCTCCTGTTGCAGCTCGTCTCACCAGGGAAGAGGTCGGTACACCTCATGAAGGTCTCCCAGTAGACCAGGCCCAGAGCGTACATGTCCACCTGCTTCAGTGCCGCCTCGCAGTCCCTCAGGTTCACCGCCCCCTCCAGCACCTCTGGGGCCATGTAGCGAATGGTACCCACCTGGCAGACAGAGGAGGAGCACAAGGAGGTGATGGAGAGGAAGATCCACGTAGAACTGCTCCATTTGGATTCATTAGCAGCGTTTAAAGCCATGTTATCCTACGTATGTGTTATAGAAGAATCCCTGACAGTCATTGGACCTGCTGAATGTGACAATGAGTCAGAGGTTCCAACTGTTAGTGTTCAACTCTCTTCACCCATCTACCGACATGTCTGCGGGTCTCACCTCACTGATGGCAGCGTTTTCCTCCTCCCCGTGTCGCGCTGGCCTGTTCCCAGTCAGCTTCATGGACAGGCCGAAATCAATGATGACACACGTGCCTTCAGCCTTGACAACAATATTCCGGCTGTTCAGGTCCCTGTGGGAGACGGCCGGCTTGTACGAGTCTTGGAAGCAGGAGGAGAGAAGAGGATCAGGACTACTGCAGGCTGCTTTATCTTTCTTAAAAAATGTAAACAAATCACTGCTCAGCCAATATTTGTGGCTTCTGCTAATGAATGATAAGATCAGAAATGTATTGTTCCCCGAGTAAGCTGCACCGTCAACAGACAGCTGAACCCTCTAATCTAATCAACAACGGGATTAGGACCACATCAGTCTGTGCCTGCAGTATTTTACTGTCCAGCAGAGGCTGCACTTCGGCAGAGGAATGAGACCACAGTAGATTGAGCCTGCTGGGGGAGGGGGAGGAGGATGACGAGCGTACCAGAACCCAAGAGATCTTGTTGTCAGTAGCTACACGGAGCAGCCTCGTCGACCCCGGACCCCTCCGCCTGCATTCACCACAGACCTGCACAAACATAATAACTTCTATCTGTTGTGCAACTGTCCACCGTGGAGCTGCTGCGTATGCACGCTCTTCCTCCTCATCCTCACTGCTAACAATGTTCATTGTTTGATGTGCGTCTGCGCTGATCAAGAGGAAGATGTGGGGCCGTTTGGTGATGTGTGACCCGGCTGAGCCTCAGGGAGATTCACTTGTCATCTGGAATCCTATCTCTGCTTCTGCCTGCCCCCAACTTTGTCCTTCCCTCCATTCCCCTCTCCCTCTCTGAGGCTAGCTGGAGGCCAGTCTATAAATACCCTCGGCCGCGCATGCACACAGTGTGTGTTTGTAAATGGAAATGCAGGGATGCAAAGAGGTCCAAGCCCATCGGCCAACAGGTTGTAAGAAGTTCGGAGCACCAGGCGATGTGGAGGGAGGAAGAATCACACAGACCAACACACCAGCATCGGAATCATTCTGACCAGCGGGGCTAAGTGCACTTAAACCTTTGTTCCTACAACTGATGAAAGCAGAACGTAATGAACTGTTGAACTGTGTCTGTAAGTGACCCTGAGCCCCCCCAGCTCACCTCCTTTGAAGAGCTCCGTGTGCAGGTACGCCAGGCCACGAGTGATGGAGAGAGCCAGACGGCAACTGCCGACCCAGTCGTTGGTCTGGACGCTAAGGTAGCGACTCAGAGAGCCCTGAGGAGGAGGACAAGGAGACAGGGGAGCAAACCGGTGAGGTAACAAGGAGGGACACGAGGGTACCGCAGAGGACAGAGCAGGACAGGAAGTAGGGAAAGGGAAGAACAAATATGGAGGCAAATAAATAGTTGACTTTTTGCAACAGTGAGTGATGATCTGATCTACACTTCCACCAGATCCAGGCTCTTTCTATGAACCTTGTGGTCTGTCCTTCCGGTGGAGGACATACATGTCCCCCATCAGAGCATGATGTATGTTATTGAGGCCCAGCTGTGGCCGAGAGTTCATCTTCCAGACCCGGATGTAAACAGGAGGTTGATGATGGAGCGAGATGAGAAGTAGCAAATCCCCCAAACATGTTTTCCAGAAATCATATTGGATACTATTAATTCTCCTTCTCAATTATCTCCGTTGGCCTTGTTATCTATTATTGGCCGGGCTCTGACGCACGGAGAACGTAACACCCCCCCCCACCCACTCCTCCTTTCACCAGCTTCCGGTCCTCGGGGTAATTACGTTATATCTGTTCATATTTTTTATAAATCGTATTATTGACTTGAATGCATTATGTGTCCCTGCTCCCATCCTTGCTTACACTGTGTTTCCATGACAACATGCATTACCCTGATGGTTACACTGCAAAACAAGTTCCTTTCATAGGCTGACTGAGGGTGGTGTTATGAGGCCGAGCGCTTCGACAGCAAACAAACTCAGCTTAAAGACACATTCCCCTCAATATAGAAGAGTTGTGGGGGGGGGGGGCGTTAACGAGCCCCCATCCTGACTCTGTGTTCGTATTAATAACAATAATATACCATATGTATATATGTCATTGTGTCTGAAACAACATGTTTCTTTAAGTCCCGCCTTCGTAAAGGTCCACTTCATTATGATTGGCCGACTCCAGGAAGTCTGCCTGGGGGCAGTGTTCGTGTACTATATATTGAACAGCACAGCGACCTCTACACACCTACTCCTGCCCAGTACTCACATGTGGGTAGTAGTCCATGACCAGCAGGTATTCCGTGCGCCCCTCCGTGCCCGTCCGCTCATCAGCAGCCACAAACCGAGCGATGTTGTCGTGCTCCAGCAGCGGTAGCCGGTAGATGGAGCACTCGTTGAGGAAGTTCTGGCGGTTGGCGGCGGTGAACACCTTCACAGCAACGGACCGCTCGTCCAGGGAGCCGCAGTACACGGCGCCGTAGCGGCCGCGGCCGATGAGCTGAAGGAATGAAACCACATATTAACCTTCAGTTATCACTCATCTGGTCTTTGACATGGACGGAGGGGAAGGACCTTCTGGTTCTGGTCACGGAAACAACAAATTACAGAATTGCATTAAAGGCTAAGAGGTACCCAAACATAAAAACAGGGAGGGAGATGGGACATAAACCTGATTGTAGAGGGAGTTTCACAGTCGAAGCCAGTTCCATTGAATTAGAGGCCGGCTGGCAGCCGGACGTCAGCGTCCACAGACTCTTTAAAACTGTCCAGAAACGAATCGGTTTATGTGCTTCCCATCAAACATGCATCTCTGGCTCTAAAATACGATGTGAACCCAGCGGACTGTGTTTGGTCTAAGAGTAACAGCCCCCCCCCCCCATCACTTCCCCCGCAAGCGTTTGAAATGAAAGAACGTGGGCCTGCGCTTGATAAGGAACAAGGACAGAGCTCTAAATTCAACTCCTGCCTGAAAAGATACGACTTCTCTGCTCTCGTCTCAGATGCACTTAATGAACGTCACGACGGGGACGAGCGTCGCTGCGTGTTTGGAGCTGGACGTTTGGTTGGCGGCTTCACGTCTCGTCGGGCGAGGAAACGGACAGTCAGCAGTGCTGCAGATCATTTGAAGAGGTTTCCTTTACTTCTGGTCTGTCCTGCCTCTCAGTCAACTCTCCAGTAGTCTAACCGACTTGCAGAGACTTGAACTCTGATCGAAACCCGCTCGGGTCGTGTTTGTCAGAATTCTTATCACGATGTGGTGAAGATCGACTGGATACAACCGCTGCTTCGGATTGGTTGTCGTGAGAAGAAATACAGCAGTTCCCAAGGTATTTGTCTGTTTATGGGGACGTTGCAGCAGAAGGGACATGGTCCTCAGACTGGTCGGACTTTGGTCCTCAGACTGGTCGGACTTTGGTCCTCAGACTGGTCGGACTTTGGTCCTCAGACTGGTCGGACTTTGGTCCTCAGACTGGTCGGACTTTGGTCCTCCACTCTGACCATCACTGCTGAGCTGGAGACGGTCTGACTCCACCACAAGCTGAAGGACAGACAGTTAGATCCTTATAAGGAAATACTTTCTGGGATCCGTTTGCCTCAGTTGAAGTCGAAGGGATAGAATATATATACGTTAGGAGCTGTTACTTTATCAAACGGCTACTGAACATTTGATAAACGTGCTCCCACAGCGACGCTGCTTGGCTGAAAGTCGGCTCAACCCACGGTGACTGGAAACATACTGCAAATACAGAATCTAGTTACCAGGAGGAGAAAAGGTTTGTTTTAACAGCAGTTGTTTTCCTGCCAGGATCCTGTTCATCTTCAGTCCTCTTCTTCCGGCTTGTATTGCCATTATTGACTTCCTACCTCAATATCAGCCCTCCACTCCGATATCAGCAGTTCAAGATCGCGTGTCAATACGTCCACAGTCCTATCTGTGTGTGCCTCCTCACTTAATGCGCTCGGCCTTCATCGGATTACAAAAGTCACATTGAACCGACGGATGTAACCGTGAACCTCCATGAATTTTGGGTGTATTGTTACCGTGTTGCCTTTGGCTTCTCCTCACTCCTAACTTTTGTTCCTCAGATTGAATCCCTGTAAAAACAGGCCTGAGATCTAGAAGATGTAGTGACCCACAGTGTCGGGGGGGATGTACTGTTTGGAGCTGTAAAGCTTATTTTCAGGATGATTAACACATCACCACATCGATGATATAACGACTGAGTGCAGTGATGTTACTGTAAACATGGCCGCCGCCTCCTCTGCTGCTGCCCTATCAGCTCGTCTGTCTCATCAGTTCACAGCTACAACAGGATTCAAAGACAGAGATGGATCCTGTTTGAACTGACCTCCAGCAGTTTGAGATTATCCAGGTCCAGAGAGCTCTCAGAGCCGGCGGCCTCCATCATGTTGAGGTTGTGGAGGCCTTTCTTACCGTCTCCTGTTCACACACACACACACACACACACAAGTGAAGAACTCAGTCACATAGAGATGCAATGTTTGACATTTAGACAGGCGCAGGCTCTATTCATTACATTAACTGGAACTTCCAGAAACAGACTTGCATATTGAATGTTCTCTGCTCTGTGTCGGTGTGGCACCATGGTAACTCACCGTGCATCATGCGGTAACCAAAGAAGGCTGCTACAGCAACCACAGCGAGCACAAAGACCGTTGATAGGGCGATAATGATGGTCTCTTCATAGCGCAGGGAGCGAGGGTCTGCAATGAGGACACATACAAAACAAATCAAACTGTGACCTTTATTCATGTGGAACCAACTGGTCACTGCAGAGTGACCAGTTGGTGAAGGACACCAACAGACTGCAGCTCAGCCTTGTTCCAGTCAGTCAGTACATCTGGACGCATGTCCAAGGGAGCCGCCTCATTACAACATAGCCTTATAGCTGTTAGCTCCCATCACTCCTCAGGTTACCTTCCAACATCGCAGCTGTCGTCCTTTAATGTTTGTTTATTAAAACTTGCAAATGTACGACATTAATGCAGATTAAATTCCAGACTTGGAACCCCGGATGAAAATTGATGACTCATCCTAGTTGGTACTTTTGTCGTTCTAAATATTCATACTGAAAAAAGATTTACTGCTGTTCAGGTTAAAATGTTTTAAACAAACTGGCAAATGCAAAATATGTTCAGAGTTTGTTCGTTCCCAGGAGGGAAGATTCAGGTCAGGAATTGCAGGACACGTTAAACAAATACACGTCTTGGATATATATAAATATATATATATACATATATATATCATCGGGAATACGAGACGGAAAGAAGGGAGGAGAAAAAACATCAATTAAGCCAAACAACCATGAACACGGTCAACAGACTGGAAGGTGTGGGAGGAGAAGGTGGAGCCAGAACATGGCAGAGCTGGTCAGATGAACGGGTGGCAGTGGCAGGTGGCAGGTGGCAGTCAGCTGAGGGGGCAGCCAGCTGAGGGGGCAGCCAGCTGAGGTGGCAGCCAGCTGAGGGGGCAGCCAGCTGAGGTGGCAGCCAGCTGAGGTGGCAGCCAGCTGAGGTGGCAGCCAGCTGAGGTGGCAGTCAGCTGAGGTGGCAGCCAGCTGAGGTGGCAGCCAGCTGAGGGGGCAGCCAGCTGAGGTGGCAGCCAGCTGAGGTGGCAGCCAGCTGAGGGGGCAGCCAGCTGAGGGGGCAGCCAGCTGAGGGGGCAGCAGCCTCCAGGTAACTGGGATTAACAACATTTTGCATTAGCAAAAGACAAGTAGAACTCTGGAGGCAAAGAGTTCCACATCTGCCCTGCTGTTGTGTACTTCTACTGTACACTGCTGAAGTACAGAGGCAGAGCAGAAACACACCTTCCTGCATCTGTTGGATGGATCAACACGCCTCGGGGCTCCAGCACCAACATGCAACATGCATAAACACACAAACAAGTGGAGCGTCAACCGTCTGGTTCACAGAGTTCAACACAAGCCTGCTAAAACATCCCGAATATCTACGATACTTCACATATCTTTGTAATTTACAGAGTAACTTAATCCCAGCTGTGGAAAGTCAGTAAGCACATGTACTCAAATACAGTACTGTAAGTACATTTTTAATGAACTTGTGCTTTACTCAAGTATCAGTTTTTTTACTTTCCACGTCTCAACAATATTGTAGAGAAGAAACTGATTCTCATGTACATACAACGTCTTTGTACGCAGGACCCAAACAGAATAAATATCCATGTACAAACCTACCACTGTGTATTTACCTACAACAATACCTTCCAAACCTTTGCTGTACATGAAACTACAGACTACTATCAGTAACACTAGTGGAACAACAATGAGCGGCTCCTTATTCTGCTTTTGTTTGTTTGCGTGTTAAAAATAAAAATAATTAAAATCAGCTTTTCAAATGAATGACTTTACCCCGAGGATACAGACACAATACATTTGGAGAGAACATTAAAATGTCATACGACTTGTTTACGACTCCACAGGATCCTGCAGCAGCAGCAACATACACCCTGGTACCACCGGAGCCCCACCGGAGCCCCGCCGGGGCCTTTAAATACTCTCGGAACTGAAACGGAGGTTTTGCCTTCATAAGTACTTTTACTTTGCCCCTGTTTTAAACGGTTGTATTGCTGCTTTGCGTCACTCGGTCTGAGTATTTTTTCCATGACTGCCGAGCCCCAGATGTCGTCACCGACGGTTCTTGGCTCGAGATCACTCAGACGGCGTCAAACCCTTTTCTTCCTCTGGCAGGAGACTTCACAGATTTGTCAGGAAATAACAATCTAGCAGAAGCAGAAACAGTCTCCTGAGTTAAACTACTATGCCGTCTTGAATTGAACTGATTAATTCAACACCTTCTACCCCCTACAAGGGTTGGTACTGGTTGGTGTTCTAAAGCTCGACTCGTCTCGGTAACATCTGTCTTCAACAGTCACCGACACGCCCGCAGACAGGCAGATACAGCAGACGCCTCGCAATCCGTGGAATGCAGAGAGACAACACGGATGGTCGAGAGTGTTTGTGTTTATGTGCTTGTGGGTAGAGGAGATGATGAGCTACTGCCACAACCCCCCCCCCCCCCCCCCCCCCCCCCCCCCCCCCCAACCACCACACACACACACACCACACACACACTGCTTTCATTCACAGCTTTACCTTGAGAGAAACAATAAACAATACATGTGTTTTCTTTGTTTGACACCTGACACAGACCTCACTACAGACGGGCCGGTTACCAACACAGTGAAGTATTTGTACCCGGTTACAGACTCCTTGATAAACTCCACCTCACTTCCAGGCGGGGGAAATAGAACTGAGAGATGTTTTTGCTTATAAGTGCAAAAGCAATTCATCACTGCAATCAAGTTTCAAGGTTGATAAGTCTGAATGGTGAAGAGGAAGAAAAGGACGAGGAGCTGCAGCTGTGGCCGCTGTGATGGGATCAAGCATCCTTTGTAGCTCGTAGCTGTGTGGGCATGCAGATCTCTTTACCATGTTAGCATACATCTCAGACTCTCTCACAATCTAATCAGAGGTTCTTAGAAACCGGTGCTGATGTCTGTTGAGACGTTATCACACTGGTTAGTCAGTAAAATGTTCAGCATCAATTTAATACAGAAACTAACTAGCAGAGTTAAGTTAAATAAAGCTGTTTGCTATCATCTCCTGTGTGAACCCTCCAGACCGAGGGCAGCGATCCCAGCGAGCAGGCTCTGAGTGGGGGTGCTTACAGAAGGGCTGTGCCGTGGTGGGGCTGGGCCGTGGGAAGCCTTCCGTGAAGTTGACATTACACATGTCACTGCCACAGCAACAGAAGTGGTATGTCCCGTTCTGGAACTGCGGGGGGAAGTTAGTCACCACACAGCGGTCCGCGTGACAATCCTTGTGGTCGCCGCCTGGGTGATTCCAACATCCTGGTGTAGAGGGGGGACAATAGAGGGACGTACCATTACCCAGAGATCTTAGCCAATGTGAGAGATAACAGGAGGATGTAGCTCAGATCAACACCTCCTCCATATGAATACATTCATATGTAAGTAGTAGAAGATCATTTTAATGGATTTAATATCGTCACATGGTGGATTCACATCCCACCGTATCTATTAACATGACCAGGAGTGATACAGTTATCTGAGCTCAGCAGCATCACCACAGGCCTGAACTGAAGACGACAGGTCACAAGTAAGATTAGTGACGGTGTATTTGACTCTTGTAAACATTCAAGTCGGCCTTGATATGAACTCGACATCTTCAGGAGGATGTTTGATGGGCGTAGATAAAGTATTTTATGGTACCTTGTTTGACTAGTCGTACTTCCCCTGGTGGACTTTTTTCCCACAGGCCAAAGCAGTGGCTGCCCTTGGCACACCGGATGGTGGTGTTCTCCGGGGAGACCCGGCCTTCGCCCCCCGCCACTCGCTCCATGTCCCACTGCTGCTGCTGGTCCGCGAAGGCACATTCCCTCTCCTCGCCCTGTGCTGCTGTGAAGAGGAGTTGGAGTTGTCATACATTCTTTCTATTGTACACCACAGATAAGATGATGTGTATATGGATACATCTGTCTGAGGCGGCTGCCGATACCACTTTAATCTAAAGCCTGGTGGACGAAGCAAATACAGAGGTTCAATTAATCAGACACATAAAGGAAAACTGACAATGGAACACAGAATGAGATGTCAGACAATGAGAGGCTGATGTTCACCAGGCACAATAGAAGCTCCCACATCGACAACGGACTCACAGAAGATCGCTTTAATAAATCCTGCTGAGTTACAGCGGAGGCCAAAGTTTGCTTTCTATGTTTGCAGAAGGAAATGATCAGATGGCCTCGTCCTCACACTGTTTCTGGGGACCAGAATGTGTCCCGGAGCAAACACAGTTGTGAAACATACAGTCTGCTTGCTGATTCGCAGTGAGCGTCTGAGAGAGGGGGATGCCAGGGAGGAACGGTCTGTGTTTCGGCGTACAGCGCTGCATTGTGGGAGATCTTGGATGTAGAAAACATGATGTGCCAGTTTGTTTCCCTTACTACCAGCTCCTCCCTGTCCTCCATCTGGGAGGGGGGGGGTGGCGTCTATTGTGGAAGAGAGGGTGGCCGTGCCCTGCCCAAGGTCAAGCTAGCCTATGTGGGCAGAGGGAGGGGGGGGGGGGGCGG
>CAAKHC010017430.1:5661-22551 GCA_901007825.1 Macroramphosus scolopax | reverse complement strand
GGGACGGTAGCGCAGCTGGGCATGACGCCAACTTTCTTCCTCTGCTCCTGTTCAGATAAAGCTACCAACTCTGGCCCACTGACGGCCTCGGCTGCCTGGAGCCGAGGCCCTCGGCTGCCTGGAGCCGAGGGCCTCGGCTGCCCGGAGCCGAGGGCCTCGGCTGCCTGGAGCTGAGGGCCTTCACTGCCTTTGCCTACAGGGGGAAGCAAACTGTGTACATGCAGGTCAGGACAGGAATTCAAACTAAAGGTTCAGTGTGATTTAGGAAATACATATCAAGATGTACCAAATAGATAAAGTCAGATACAAGAACTCCCTAAAAACTGCCATTAAACTACAATTGTTTAATCGTGTTACTAAGGAGACAAAACTGGCAGATATTCATTCATATTTTACCTATTTTTTGCTTTTATCTAAAAGAGTCTGACGGCTGCCGACACATTTAAAGAGGTCACATTAGGCTTTTGGGGGTTTGCAGCTTATTGTTATAAAGGATATTTTCAGGATTCTTCTCTATATGTTATCTTATATTTAGAGGGGACGGTGATTGAAGATGATCTGTATAGCTCGTACATACAGAATGTCTCCACGGGCTTTACAGTCCGTACGTCACGGCACACGATGTCCTTGATTCGAGTGAGGACAGTAGAGCATCCTCAGGGAGAGCCTCAGAGGACGGACCCTGTCCCAGGAGGACAGATGTCACGTCCACAGACCAACAACAATATGACAGTAACTCGTCTACTTCATAGTTCCCACCAGCCATGTTCAACTGTACTAGTCTGTTGTGTTTGTTAGCTGAGCCTCAACACACGGACCAGGAGGAGGCACTTCTGTCCTCCTCATCATCAGAGGTAAGAGCACACCACCGTTAGTGAGATGAATCCATACTGCAGAGCACCTCCTGTCTCCCTGAGAGCTGCAGAGACACTGAACACTGACATGAATTATTCATATTTTACCCCAATTCAAGGCCATGAAATAAAACACCCCGTTATGATGCCGTCGTCTTCAGCACCGAGAAATGAAACGGCACATAAACGACTAGTGTCCCGGGTTTCATCCAGAAACTGGTTTGGAGTAAACACAGCTGGTATAGTTCAGGTACTACAGGACGTTGGTTAGCTGCTTCATGACCGAGTCACCGTCCAGGTGGAGGACATCAAGTATCCTGATACTGCATGTCAGGACTCCGGAGAAAGGGACACGCCATGGAGTTAGATAAATAAAATAATTAAAATGCTGAAGTGGGTCACGAAATACACCTTGGGGTGTGGGTGTGTGTGTGTGTGTGTGTGTGTGTGGGGGGGGGGTGTTCTTCCTCCAAGTGAGCCTCCTCTCTCTCCTCAATTTTTAAAACCATCTAGAATCGTCTGCTTCACGTCAGGAGAACAGTCGACATCAACTGAAGAAGATTGTACAAACGCTGACCTACAACATGGCAACACAAAACTAAACTGGCAGGTGTGAATCCAGAAAGCAAACCTCAGTATGATTGATGGTGCATTGGGACCGATCACACACCGACACACGTCTGTACGATTCTTATTAAAGAGTGTTGACTGTGAGGCAGCTGTGGCCTGAAGGCTCCATCAGTCCACCAGCAGTCATCACATACTCCTAACAGACGGATGGAAACTCTGGAGGACTTATTGAACTGTATTCATAACAGCTGAGAGGAAAAGGCAAAGTGGAAAGTCAGACACGCTTAAATGGACAAATTACTGAGTTCATCAAGAAAAAGTAAACTTGTCGGAGACTTTCTGTATGAAACACAAATAACTGCAATGGTGAGAAGATGAAAGAGATGCGAAGGTTGAACACTGAAGCAGTTCACATCGTGTGGATATCACAAGAACAGAAACCTTAGTCGGAATCAATGCCACCAAACTTCCATTAGTCCCAATACCAAAAGAAAAAGTATCCATGTAATTAATACATTTCAAAATAAACTACTTCATCTCATATAAAGCTCCGTGTACATCTGCAGTGTTTCACATTAATGAGGCCTAACTGTCTGGTCCTGGTCCAGTTCCTAAAGACCCGGAAATGGTTTTACCTTTTCAAAAATAATGAGTCCGCTCACCGTTGGATCGTCTGACATTTGCACCAATTAGACCAAATAATGAAGACAACTCGGTGTGTCCTGAAGAGACAGAGAGACGTGACCCCGGTCGTCAGGAGACGCAGACGGGGTGGATATTCTACAAGCACAAACACCCGGCTTTGATCGCTGCAGTCCCTCCGTGCCCAGGTGTTGTACACTCTCTCCCTCCACCACACTGGGGGGAAACAGTGGACTCGATTCACGAACCGACCTGCTGACCTTCCTCTATATGTTTGTGTTGTCCAGTATTTCAGTGCCTACAGCATCTAAGGTACCTCGGTGCTTTGGGAACACTGAACACAAGCACGTTTGCAGATTTTTGACATCAATTTGTTTCGGTCCTTGTTACATCCCTAGATGTGATCTGGCTTTGCTCGTTTGCAGACTGAGCCGGGGGGGGGGGGGTCACTCAGTTTTCACTGGTTTGTCTGCAGCTCTGCTTGGCAGTCATTGGTTCTTTGACTGCAGCGTTTCTGGTTGGATGCCAACCCTGTGTTTATCTGTGATAGGCCACGGCCGGCTGTGTCCCCGGTTCTGCTCTGTGGAGCTTGTTGTGAGATCCTACATCCACTGCTGTATTGGATTGTGCCTTAGAGTATGCAGGCAAGGCCAGTGGAGCGAGGTGGATGAGCGAGGGAGCGAGGGAGAGAGAGGGGAGAGGAAAGAGAGAGAGAGGGAGAGGAAGAGGAAAGAGGGGGAGAGAGAGGGCAGTCATATCAAAAGGCATGCAAATAGTTTTCTGTTTCAAGCCTGCTCATTGGTTGATGGCAGGCACTGATGAATGTTTACCCATGGCCCAGTTATTTGCTAATCTCCCTCCGCCCTTAACCCTCCTCCCCCCATTGGCCTTCGGTGCCCCGTTCCACCCCCTCAAACTACCGCCTACCCTTCAGCCTCACTGCTAAAAAAACAACAGTGATCTTATCTGGCTCTCTTCTTCCTACTGCCAAGGCCCATGGGAGAGTTGCAAGACACTGCGGTCTTACACTTGAGTCAAAGTCACAGAGTGGACTTCTGTGTTGGCTGTTCTCTGTTTCCAGTTCACAACCGAGATTAAATACAGAAACAGAAGGTGTGAGAGAAGATGAAACATCCTCACTGCACCCATGCACACACAGCTCTTCTGCCGACAGGCAGCGAGGTGCAGTATATCGATTCTCTGCACCATCTATGCTCGTGTGCAGATATGTGCTATATACTCCGCAGCATGCTAATCTGGGATGTAATCTAACAAACCCTACAATAAGTGGTACATTGCTGTACCCCGCAAAACAACTAACACCACCACCAACTCTTCCAGCAGGTTCGCTGCGACTTTAAGAGAGCAATATCTGTCTGATCTGGTTTGGGTGTTTATAGTTGAGAGAAAAAAACCTTCACATTGTTCATCACAGTTTAAAACTACTTAAGTGCTGTTTGAGGAGGGTCTGGCTGGGTTTCCTGTCTACTGAGAAGAGTTTTGAAGGCACTATTGTATCTTTAATCTCCCCTCTTACCTATAAATCTATACCATGGCTCATTCAGTAACTTGTTCCTTTATTTAGAGAGACACATTGTGCTTTTTTATAAGCCTGCTACACTGACCGAAGCATGTATGTGATATGTTTGTGAGGCTAATGCTAGCTGGCTAGCTGACACTGGCTAAGCATGCTGGCACCACGTGGTACCTTAAAGGCTTTTTATATCAAATGTTTTTAGAAGATGCACTGAAGAGTGGTGTTGTCACGAAGCTGGAATTGCTAACTTTAATAAAAAACTGATATTCAATACCATGTGGAACATTAACAAAACAATAGAGCAGAAGAATATTTGTCTTGAGGTGGTGCGCGTGTTCCGAAGCCTCAGAGATTTGTAACCTGCTGCAGCGCTGTTCAGTTTTTCAAGCTTCATTTGAGTTTGCATCATATTTATTTTGTTCAAATACTAGCAACTGAACGTCTGCTGTCTGAGATTCCTGATAGCTGTGAGAGGGATTAGCTTAGCATTGAAAATGACAAACAGCACAACACACTTATCAGACACAGTTTAATGGGCCAACTTATTTAAAGCTTCAGGGTTGCTGAAATGGAAGTTGTCGCTAAACTCGCAAAATTATTCATAGACTTCAATGTGTTGGTCCGTTGGGTGCCCGCTAAACTTTTTGTTAGCACCTGTGGTTAGCGCCTGTGGTTAGCGCCTGTGGTTAGCACCTTTGGTTAGCGCCTTTGGTTAGCACCTGTGGTTAGCGCCTTTGGTTAGCGCTGCTCTGAAGCATCTCTAGCATGCCGGCTTGCCTGAAACAAGGCAACAACTCCCTGTGTCGGTGTTGATAATTCATGTCGGAACATGGTAACACACCATGTAACGGTTTGGGCTACTAGCACAACCAGACGTTTTATAATCTGTACCAAAATAATACATAGTTTGCCATCATAGTTTCATAATAAACCGGAAATCTCTTAAATTGTATTTTGAGGATGCAGCCAGGAAAGTGTGTGTGTGTGTGTGTGTGTGTGTGTAACGTTTAGTTTTCAGAATTTTGGCATTGACTTGGTATCAAAGTACTGCTTCCTGACATTCCTATTCCATATCATGACTACAGTCACCAGCAGAGTCGAAGATGAGCTGATCATCGGTGTAAAATGCAGCTCGCACTCTCACTGAGCTCTGTGACTCAGCAGCAGTAGGTCGACTAGCTAATATTAGCTTCGCAGATCATCGCCGGGGCTGATGGTGTGTGATGTATGGTAAAACCAGGTAACCATCGCATCTCCGCCCGTGTGCTTGGTGTTCTCATCTTTGAAAGGCTCAAGCGACGGCACGCTGATCAGAGGCAGCTATCTGCCCTAATCTTACCTGCTGCTGTTTGGGTGCCTGCTTGTTGCTGAGGTAGGATGGACGGATTCAGGGGCATTTGCTGACATCCCCAATTTTCCAAGTCCCTTTGGCTGAATTTAAGGATGTGAGCGAGAGGGTGGGGGCGAGTGGGTTTTAATCTGTCCCATCTGTTGCCCTGGGACTGCCACCCCCTAAAGAAAAAACACCACCACTCAGCCTGTGTCTGTCTGTGTCTGGTACAGCAGCCTGCTAATCCCAGAGCTTACACTACCCTCAGAGCTTAGAGGCCACCATTATTGACTGTGATGCATGTGTACCAAAATCTGCCCTCCACTTCCCTCCCTCCCTCGGTACCTTAACTTTCCTAAATATGCGATGAAAACACAGATGACGGAGTGACCGAGGTGGTGTTTGCTATCACACCACAGGGGGGATAATCTTGGATTATTTATGAACAAGCAAATGTTTTTTTTTTCAGGCTGCATCTTAAATTTTCAACATTTGTTGACAATAGAATAATTTCTTTATGGAGTGAATAGCAGTTGCAGGCTTGGCAGTCTCCACACGGAGTCTTTGCCGGTCTGGTTTGAAGGGGGTGCAGTGGGAGCTCACTGGTGTTGTTATGGCCTGGCTATTACAGAAATTAAACATCTTTAGCTCTTATTGTTTTCTGCAGTGTCTCTGTCAGGATTACTATGATCAGGCATTTGATCTCAGAGCTCTTCTGTGTTGTCCACCACTGGTTTGCCTGTGATCTAGGAACTGCACCTTGTTGTGTTGCTGCATCCATGGTAGCTTGTGTGGATGGAAACACATGAAGATGGCAGCGGTGTATTAAACTGCAAACTACAAAGACTCAACATGTCCTGAGCGGCTCCAAGGGATCCATATGAAGGCCGATCCGGACACATTTGATCAGATCGTATTAGCTGAAACCGGCAAAAACCTGATATTCTTTTAGAGTACTGGACTGCGTTTCTTCCACCTGAGCCCTGTAGAGCGACTCACTGCATCGGAACAGGTGAAAACATATTCCAACCCCAGTCAGTGCAAGGTCTTATCAACAGTCACCTATTTATAGGACTTCTGAAAATAACTTAAATTGATTTGACAGATGAAAAACTTAAATTCCTGCAGTGTCTGTAGGTCAGTTTGGGGGGTGAGAACGTCCCACTTTGATCACTGCTGTAGAACCACTGGGGGTTTCTGTGAGGGTCCTTTTCACATCAATTCCAAAGGTGCCTTCATTCTGCAGTTAGACTTTCATTCATATCAATAATAAATCCAATAGCTTGAACCAGGTCCTCAATATCAAATATAGTCAACCTGTTTTTAACTGTTATTTAAATGTGACATTCACGTATCTAATCAAGATTTAAGTAAATATATGTGACGTATTTCACTTGGTCCTGGCAGACATCCCATATTCTAAACACATGTTAGTATTGGTTTAAATGTTACAGGGACATTCCCATCAAAGACGGAGCCCCATCCGCTGAGGCTGTAACAATATCAGGTTAAACTCCACAACACAAATCTAATTTCAACTGAAACAAAACTCACAAAACAGTTGATCCATACTGTGAGCATATTTTGCGCGCTCCAGACTTATTGTCTCAACCGCTCAAGGAGAATGCCTCATATTAATCATAGGCTGTCACTCTGAGTTACCATCTCAAGGCTGCACCTTTTGTTTTCTAAAACATACACTAATTTCTCCTTTTGGCCAAACCAGAAGGTCGGCTGAACACTGTCTTGTTGTATCGCACTTCGCTTCGGTTCGGCTCCCAACTGAAACCAAGACACTAACACAGACGTTCATTGATTTTTCATCTAATAGAGTACAAGGCTGCTATATTAGGGACCGAGTGACCTCCTCCACTGCAGCCTTTCTACTGCTACCAGTGTCATGTCGTCTGGTGAGATAATGATGTGATCGGAGGACAAAAGATTGCGGAAAAAAAGGCTCAGAAAGCTTTTATATCCTCCAACGTCATCAACTACTTCCTTGTTCTTCGGTCTCAATTGCATTGGTTAAGATGTGCCACAGTAGACTGCAAACTGCCGGCTCACAGTAACTACACAACAACACAGAAACTCAATTGTTGCTTCTATATGATAATTCAATTAGAGTTTTACAACTGATTTAAGAATTCTACCAGCTACTTCAGCTACTTGTGCAAACTAAGGCTGAACAATATGAGGAAAGTGTGTCATAACATTGTTGAATATTGCCATGACGATATGCTTTGGAGAACAGACCAACACCGAGGTCTACAGATTTGAAAGTCTTTCTACTTTAGGTTCACTAGTGACGACGAGGAAGTTAATCGATCTCATATCTCGCTGTTCTCTCCGACAAATCACACAAAGGGTGATCACACTTTCATAATAGGCCAGAATATTTCATATCTAGATGTAGTGTTAGTACAGATTAGCATGTTTCTGGTACTGTGACCCCCCTGCTGATTACTTACTGCATTAAAAAAGGAAAAGCATCATTTCAACCCCGTTTCAAAAGTTGCATCGACAGCAGCTTTTATTAAAAACACGTCCGAATAGAAATTCCACCGTTTTCACGATGAAGGTGAAGGTGAAGGTAATAATGCAACAGATTTAACAGGCTTAATATCTGTAGCAGTCAGCAATGAGCTACAGCCACAAGATCACACAGACTTTACATGGTGAACATGTGCTAATCTATCACCAATGTTCTCTTCTTCTTTCTGCAAATAAGCAAAAAAAAACAACTGTTTCTCTGGAACTTTTGGGTCCAAACATCCTTTCCTGTGCCGGGTCCCGTCCTGCATGTATTTTCCTGACAGGACGGACTCGTCCGCCTGGAACTGCTCAGTTAAGTAGTGTTTACGCCTCAAGGACACGCGGTTCAGGACAGCAAGTGTTGCAGTGCCTGATGACTCGTAACATCGTGAAGTCAGAAATGCTTTTCTGTGTTTTCTATGCATATCCCAATATTACCATAACGTACAGTCAGCAGTGGAGCATTAGGGCAGAAGGGGATGCAACTTGGCAGTTTGGGCCTCTGGGCTTTGGACGAAATCAGTGCCGTACCAACACTCCATCACGCACAATGTCACCACCTATTTTAGCTTCCATACCTTGACTTGTTCCACTTACTGTGCTACAGTCCTAAAGCCTCCAGCTTTCATTAAAATTATAAAATAAGCTGTTAAATAAAAGGTACAGAAATCGCCCTGAATAAATATAATAGATATATGAGCACAGTATAAGCTAGTGCCAGCATGTATCATCCCTAATGCATCAATGATGTATCCTGCACGCTCTGCACTGCCACAGCGAGTCATTACCTTGTTTTTCAACCTGTTTCTGCTGCAATGTCACCGTGGCAAAATACTGTTATAGCACATACTGCTTCTGATTCACACTCATTTCAACGTTCTCCAACCAACCGTACCAGTAACGGCACAGATCAGGTCGTAGGGCTGCCAGCAGTCTGTACTGGATTGAAATTAAATTCAGGAGGCTCCAATCTCAGACACAAAAAACTCACAGCCATTCAGTACGAGTCTGTAATCTCGAGCCAATAACTTCACTTTCCGTTGAGCCGCTGATGTGACCGTGCAGCCGACTACTTCAAGAGTCCCCCGTGGCCCAGGGGGCTGGAGAGGAGCTGCTCGGTTAGGAACAGTGGGCCTGTCAACACCACAGTCAGGGGCCCACAGCACACAGCTCCAGGATTTGGACAAGTAGAGCAAATGAGCAGGCCTTTTATGCAACGTTATTATAGTGCTGCTCTAATACCCTTTGGATCCCCAAACTTTAGGCTTATCTGAGACACATTGAAGACTGCACATGGATTGTAGCATTCATCATGAGCATGCAGTACAAATTAGGGACTGCACTTGATAAATACTGGATGAAGTAAGGCCCCAAACCAGTGTTGTTGGAGTGCATTGATCTCTGCAGCCACTCCATGGTGTTGCTCCCTCTGTCTCTTGTTCTCTTCAGAACTTCCCGTTAACAGTCCGAACTGTTCAACACTTGCTTATTGAGGTCCACCTCCACATTGAGAATCTAACTGTGTACGAAACACTGAGAAAGAAATACATTTCTCTAAGTTAAAGCGTGCACTGGAATTACAGCTTGTGTCGCGAGGTGCGCCCTGCTGTTGGTGTGTGGTCGTGGAGAGGGATCACCACAATGCTGGCTGCACATCCTAATGTCTGTCAGCCATCTGGGATTGACGATACCATCGTATATCGCAACCCCGACCGCACGTACACCCATACACTGATTAATCACAGGGGATCGGGAGCGAAAGAGCTCCGCAAGCTCAGCTGCAGAAAGGTTGAAGACAATGAATTTGAATTTGATGAAGAACCTACAGATGGTAATAGGCGAGTTAGGAAAAGGTACTTACGGGGAGTAATGAGGTTGATGGAACGGAAGGAAAGAGAACAACTGGAATGCCTTTGGGTCAGAGGAATAACTACAATCTTCCTGCAGCCTGTGGGGCGTCTGCCTCTTATTATCTCTATTACAAGTATCATCCTAAGACATGGACACTGTTATGTCTGCTTTGCATTCATGAACCAACCAGCGGGACGACAAGAGCGATCAGTCTCCACCTCTTTCAAGTCGTTACAAAGTCTAAACACTGTCCTCATCAATTTTGCACAGCGCAATAATTATAATATAACAATATGTTATGTTGGCTGTTTACATGCCGCCCATACATACAAGTAGCAATTAATCGTCCTTGCACTGATTGTTGAGTGAATTTGTAGATGCTCTGCCAGCCAACATTAAACAGCACTTGAGGAACACTAATTTGCAATTCATGAGTCACAGAGGTGAGTTCATCATCATATAATATTTTGTGATGATCATTAATATTTCATGATGCATGCTGTCATTGGGCAGCAGAAGGAATCAATTACAGTTTCACCAACTTCACCTCTTTCTACAGGAAATGAATCACATCCCTTCATCATCATTATCAACTCAACACAATATTTCTAGCTACGTTTAAGGACAGAGCTTATCATCACTACCAGTAAATGTATGAACATCCCATCATTTCATCTCAATAGAGCATTACAGGTGTCTGTTATCGGGGCAGATGTTGGGCTGATGTGCACTGATATGAATGTTGTTGTGACGTAATTAAGAAATTGTTTCATGTCGTAGTTTGTCCAACATCTGACTATACTGATGAAATCTTAACATCCTAAAACGTTTTTTTCAGGGCTCTAAACTCGGACCAAGGTGGTCGACTAGGTTTAGGAGAATGTTACATTAAACATGTACGAGGTTCATCTAAGTGGATCAATCTAGGAACGGCAGCTAAATCTGGCAAAAACAAAAACCTGCCAAATCTAGCAACAATCCAATTCAGCTGATGACGTCAGGGTTGCTAAAATGAAGCAGCGATTTCCACATTATTTATAAGCTAAATAAAGGGAGGGAGAGTGAGAGGTTCCAACTAAGAAGCTAATGACGATGAACGGACAGGCAGAGACAGACTGACTGAAGCTCAGTCGATACGACCAAACGGACGGTACACCAACAGCCTTGACGTACTTCTGTTAATACTACAATTGACGGTTCAATTGGGTGCAGCAGATCGTCGATGATGCTTTAAACGTGTTTGCCAACAGTACCTCCCAAATCCACACACAATTAATGAATAGATCGGGAGCAGAAGTGCGAGCTAACAAGAAAGAAGACCACAAGATTCATTGCTTTAAAATACTAAAATATGTTTACAGCAGACAGCTTCTCTGATGACTCGCACGCTTGTGGATTTACATTTAGTCACTAATGAAAGTAGTTCCCCTCCTGCACGAGGGTCCTTGTGCGAGGACGAGACTAAGAAGGCTGAGCCAGTGAAGTAGAGAAGTATTAACTCTACTTTCATCACAATGGCTAATGCAACACACGTGGTTGCGGCATGACGAGAAACGCTATCCTGTGTGTATTGTCGGCCATGTGCTTCGTGTGTATTGAAGGAAATGTGGCCGGCCCGTTGCAGGCACCTCCAAATACTGAATGAACACAGTTTACGTTTTAAAATTTGAAGCTGCATGATGACAATAGGAAACACAAGCCCTGCACGGACCTAAAGCATGAAAGGAACGGTAAGGTGTTTGTGTGTGCGCAATTTCTGTTTCCATACAATGACAAATACTGATAATTAAGCCAGAAGAATATAGTTGATTGTTGCAAAATATCTGTCACATATATTACGTGGCATCTGTCTAACAATTAAAAATGCTTTCTTTTTTTACCGTTGACCATTATTATCAATGTCATCGTTGTCTGATAACTTCCTAAAAGGATGTGTACGCTTGGTTGCTAACACCAACTGCGTTCAACCTGGTTCGTGGGTACATCCATATGTAGCATGAATCCAACGTACTGGCTTCGTTCAGTGCTACTACTCCAAAAGTTAATCCATGAAGCTTTGCGTCACATTTTGTTCATCTTCTAACACGTGCGATAACACAGAGCAGTTTCTGTGACTTACTTCGAATTTCGTAACTTACTCCACTTTATCCCGGCTAGACTTTAAACAATCGCACACTGTTGACTTCCTGCAACAACGTCTCCAGAGACATTACAGAGGGAGGTGTCACACGTCGTTCTTTATGGCATGCTACGATGCTATCAGACACCGGTAATAACAATCGGAGCCCACAAAGGCAAAGACAAGCATATTCTATTCAAACAATTGCCCCAATTTATTTATGTTGCAGTGATTTGGCAAAAATCTACACTGATGTTCCTGCTAAATACTCGACTGATTACACTAAGTTTGGTTGCCAGCAGTGATTCCGACCACCACACATGTAGAAATAGGGCGCTGGTTGGAGAATACTGGAGATATCCTTTAATATCAGTATCAGCCATGAAACCTAGTATCAGTCTGGCTCTCGATCTCAGATATATTATATTGGTGTTTCAAAATTAGCAATTAAAGTCTGTGCTGGTCAGTCTAATAATCTCTCAGCACTACCAACCATAAATAATGAACATAGTTACCTTGAGTGTTTTAATGATGCTCTACACTCGCAATTATTATACGGGGCCTCTGTTGATACCATGTCTATGAATGGAGAGACGTTAACAATAACATGCACTCACAGAAATCATAACACAATGTTGTTTATACGCACATTCACACGCCCACACAGAACGAGCAATACGGGCTACAAGACCAACTGTTTTCAAGCACAAGAGCTCATTCTAGCAACCGTGTTGAATTTCTATCACTTAAATGCCCATCTTATAAAATACCTTCCCATCTTCCCACACATTCCACGTTTCCCCTGCATGCACTGTTCCTCCATCTCTGTGCAACCCGGCTAACAGTTACTATCTTATCATGCTCAAGGTCTCACAGAAGCCTGGCTTCAACCCAAAGTCCAGAACAGGGGGCACATCTTGGCAGACAAGGACTGCAGTATGTTTGGCAGTGTTTTTCCAGGCCTTTGTACACAGAATGATTAAAGAGGAGCCAGAGATGTATTTGCTGCTATGCTCAAGTTGAGATATCTATTGACTACAATGAGCTGAGTTCCAAAGATCGTTTTAGAAATTAGTTAGGAAGAGAGAAAGAAAGACACATAGGGGATGATGTGCAACATTCAAAGAGGTGATGGTGAAGAAAACCATTCTGTTTGCCTGTAATATATGTTAACTGTCAAGAAATTAAAACTAAAAAAATGCACTATAGATGCCCAAAAGCAGTGTCGGCATAGACTCGAGCAGCTTACATGAAGTGCATTTGTAGTCAAAATGTGGACGAAACACAGAGGGTAGAAACCAAAGGAAAACATCAAATATTTATGAGAAGCACATTTCCCCTCACTCCAAAAATCAATTCACTACTAAGCCACTTACCAGCCACAGAAGTCAGGAGAATCGCCATGCAGAACCCAAATTTGGCGATTGATTTCATCGTGATTCGGGCCACAGTCATGACAGCGTACATCGACTTTAGTCTCGTAGTTGGAACTCCTCCAATACTTGTTTTTTCTTCTGGTCCTCTTTTCTTCTTGCAGTTAACGTAACCACTTTGTATTCACCACCTTTCCTCGCGTCAGCTCAATAACTTCGACTACTCTCTCGTGCATGGAACTAGTGTTACACATTGAAGTTTGATGCGAAAAAGAGGCGCTCTTGTTTTGGGGGTCGGTTGTCGTGTATACGCGGATAACTAACTACCGGTTGGAGTTAAGTTAGCCCTGCAATCGACCCCAGAATACATCGGACATATAACCCGAGGAGCTAACTTGCTTGGCGGATTTGCCATCTAAAACAAGCCAGCGAACAACATCCATCTCTGCTAGCTACATGCTAGCTGCCTGGGGTGACTGTCTGATACGAGAAAACTTAGACAACGATGGTAAATACCGATGAAATAACCAGCGCGGACCTCAATCATGTACCCCGGGCAATTCTCCGGTGAATACTTTATCAAATCCTCCACGTTTCAACACTACAGACGGGAATTTGGCGTGTACATTGTAGCCAATTAGCTCGGTTAGATGGCTGGTTTTCAAGCCGACTGCTATCGAAGCTAGCCGACGTTAGCCTAATAGCTAGACAGTTAGTTCCAGCCTTCCAGCCTCATCCCACGGTCTTCATGGGGAGGAATATATGAAGTCGACGCGCGTACAGTTTTCTGGTTTGTCCACCGACGAAAAATATTACCCAATAGCTGTCAAACGTCGGAGAGAGGAAATACACATCGCTTGTTCCGATCTTCCCCGGGGCGGTCGACTGCGCTTGGCATCGACGGCTTTGGAGCACCGCTAGGCAGACAGACAGAGGTTGGGCGGCTGGGAACGCCTCGTTTGCAGGCTTGTCTGGACCGCTCGTCTCCGGTATCAGATTTCTGTGGGTTGGTAATGGGGGTGGAGGACAGTCCTACCCAGCCAGGAGGGGTGCTGCAGCGCCGCTGTGCCGCAGACTACGAATACAGCACCCTGGAAACATTGGCTGCATTCAAGCTCTTCATGAAATCCTCGAGCAAACGGGCATCAAAAATAAGACATGGACGTTCATAGAAGAATGTTGCAACCATGGAACCTGAAAAAGGTCTGTGTAATGTTGTGTAATCCGCTTCTCTGAAATGTTGTAATAATTTGTAAATGATTATTATTACGATTATTATTATTGTTTTTAAATTGAAATTATGTTTCACACTTCTAGTCAAAATCTTGGTCTACAGCTTTCCCACTGCAAGTAAATGCATCGATAGTTATATTAACCATGCGCGTTACTTTACTGCCTCTATGTGGTGAAATAACTTTTAACAGAGTGGAAAGTATAAAGTCTAATTTGTGGTTAAGACGGCGGTCTTTCCAGCAGGTGGCGCTGTAAGCCGCTGACGCACCAGACCACCGGAGGGTTCCTCGTTATATAACATCAAAATAGTATTAACGCTTCTCAATATTTTATGCGCCTTGCCTTTAAACAGCAAGGACACTAATGGATGTTTAAAAACAATATCATTCCTAATATGACCTGTCATGGAAATGTACAGACCGAAGAGATAAAATATACCATCAAGTGGTATCTGGACTCTATGTAGTTATTAGTGAGTCTCCCACAGAGACACTGTAGAAGTAAACAGGGGAAGCATCTAGATTTGATTCATAAATTAATTTACGGTACTGTCCCACTCGGCGTCATGACTTGGGGGGCGTGTTTGCGCAACCCTACCTCCACCAGGACAGATACTTCAGCATGCGTAATGCTGCTCTCCGGCTGCTGTTACTGGGGGAACTCATCTCGGGTAGTTAAAGTGGGCTTTCTGTGCATTGTGGACAAGACCGAGCGTGAGGTAGAAACATAATGGCAACATAAAGCGGTGTTGTTGTCCATTTACGCAGTGCGCACAACAAGGAGCGGGACGTGAGCCGCTGCAGCGCCGCTTGGGACGTCTCTTCACTACCTGGCCGTCTGATGAGAGGTGGTCTCCGCTATGGCTCCTGCTCCACCTGAGGCGAGGAAGTTTACCCGGGGTCTCAACAAGCCTGGCACCGCCGCAGAGCTTCGGCAAAGCATCTCCGAGGCTGTCAGGACGTCAGTGATGGTGGTGAGAGGATAAACTAATTATTCCAACACTACTAAATGATACATCCTTTTCACTATGTCAGAGGGCACTATGAGCTGTGATGCAAATTTCCACTTATCATTTATTTAAAAATGTAATTTGTATAGTTAGTTTATACTGCAAGCTCCCTCCTAGGTGAAATCCCCCCCTACCTGAATCTGCAGGGTGGCTTTGTTATAACTTTCTAAAATAGGTTGCCAGGTAACCGAAATATACACCGCCTTCGCCAAAGGGACAAGGAAGGACACACACAAATGCAGGCACACTTCATTAGTTTGTCCTGTCATCTGACCCCCCAAGTGTTTCTTGTAACCAGATATGTGAGACAGAAGCACCTTGGTAATCAAAAAGTAAACAAATGTCAAAGACATGCATTTCTGTTACTAAATGTCATGCATCCTAAAACCAGCAAGATGCATTGAAATAATCTAGGATGAGGATGATGATGATTTACATCATAGACTATGACATCATATCTATTGTCTGTGTATTGCACAGGTATAACAAGTTCCCCTTTGTTAGAACACACAACACATTCCGTTGTTTCTTCCTTCAAGTCCTTTTTGAAATGCAGAGTGTTTTATTGTATTTGTTATTGATCCAGTTTACATTGTATATTGATGAAGTCCTCGGGGAGTCATCTGCAGCAGTGACTTGATTAACCCTCAGCCAGTGTCTGGTTGACAATCAATGCCATCTTCTGCAACTAATGGCTGTCAACTACTGTCACTCGTTGTCCGTGGTCCCGAGATCAGACTGAGACAGTCTGGTCTCAGCCATCAAGTCACCTGCTGCAGGATTGTTCTTAAACCTAGATACAGGTATGTTCCCACCTGAGGGCTGGTTCAGCCTCCCACTGTCTGTCTGACTGGTTTGGTCTTTGCTCTAAAACAATACATCATTACATTATACATTAATATTACATTACATGTTATGAAAGTGCAATGAAAGAGATAAAACAGAATGTAAAAGTAGAAACTGGGAAGTTAAAAATGTCAATATCTGGCTCATCAAAGTTTTTGGGTCAAACCAAAGCACAAATGCCAATAGAGTGTGTTTAGAACTGAACCAGCACCCTAAAGGTGTTTGACACCATGTTTGTATCGTCATACATACAAATCAAACATCAATTCAGTCGTGTCAAACCTGCCCAGCTTGGTTATTTATTGGGGGGGTCATTTGGCTTCCGGTCTGGGTGTAATCTTCTTCATGTATGCGGCCCATCGAGGGGATTCATTAGTCTTTCCTCCAACCCTGCCCCCCCCCCAGTCCTCTAAAGGACTGTAGAACAACATTTAGATCTGCTTGAATTAGCATAAACTGGTACTTGTGAAATAGTATTCAGTCTGTTTTCTCTGCCCATTTTCACTGAATTGTGGTAATGTGAAAGCAAAGTGGGTGGTGTAGGTGGTACAGGTGGTGCAGGTGGTGCAGGTGGTGCAAGTGGTGCAGGTGATGTAGGTGGTGGTGCAGGTGGTGTAGGTGGTGCAGGTGGTGCAAGTGGTGCAGGTGATGTAGGTGGTGGTGCAGGTGGTGTAGGTGGTGCAGGTGGTGCAGGTGGTGCAGGTGGTGCAAGTGGTGCAGGTGGTACAGGTGGTGCAAGTGGTGCAGGTGATGTAGGTGGTGGTGCAGGTGGTGTAGGTGGTGCAGGTGATGTAGGTGGTGGTGCAGGTGGTGCAGGTGGTGTAGGTGGTGCAGGTGGTGCAGGTGGTGGTGGTGGTGGTGGTGGGGGAGGTGGTGGAGGTGGTGGTGGTGGTGGAGGTGGTGGAGGTGGTGGAGGTGGTGGTGGTGGTGGTGCAGGTGGTGCAGGTGGTGCAGGTGGTGCAGGTGGTGCAGGTGGTGCAGGTGGTGTTCTGCA
>CAAKHC010017425.1:0-12680 GCA_901007825.1 Macroramphosus scolopax | reverse complement strand
CTCGTGCATTAAGATGTACCAACGCATCCTGTGCACGGCCAGTTCGGCCCGCCAGGTTCTATTATGTGAACTGTAGCAAACTACAGCGGAAACTGTCCTTTAAAAGCTGCTCAAACCTGTTTAGAACTACATCGTGATGGATTATATTACAGATAAATGGGCGGATTAATAGTCTGTTCATGAGCCTCAGTTTACCAGAAGTCCTGATGAATGTAGCTCAAAGTCGTCAGATGATTGTTGAATGAAGTTAGACTGGTAGTTCAGCAGCGAGGGAAGTAGGTTACCTGATGAGGAAGGTGCCCGGTTGAGCACGTGTGAGTATCTTATGTGCCTCCTCCATGGTCATTGGTCCCCAGTAGTAAGCGCTGTGCTGGAGCTGGTGGTACGTGTGTTTCACCAGTTTATACTCCGCGTGGCTGCTGAAGGGCCGGACGTGTGTGGGCAAGCTCTCGGGGTTCGCTCCGGTCCGGACCGGCTGCAGAAGGAAGGAGGAGGTGTTTACAAACAGTGTTTACTTTGTAAACAAGTCTCGAAGGCTGCAGGTTTTCACACAGTATCAACAGTCCATCGTACTTACTTTGTGTACTTCACTGCATTTGCAATGTCCAACTTCACTACTTTGACGAAGCTAAAGTCTCGTTTCACTTTCACTTTAAGACACATTGAATTCCTCTCTGATTATCTATGAAGCGGTTTGTGTTGATTGACACTGTAATTAAATTATTGTAATAATTATAATGATTATATACAAGCACAGCTCATGCTACTAATTATAAGAATAACGGACCGAGCGATATTGAATCCATCGTAACCGGATCGTCTGCAGATTAAAGCCACTTGGAGACTTTTTAATATAAAAACACTCAAAGTTCAAAGATTAATTTTCCTCTTTTCACACTCAGATTAAGTGTGTGGGTTTGTTGTCATTGCAGGACTGAACGTAGACAACCCAATTTACTGGACAGACCTAATCTAGTTTTATTATACACAAGGAAGATGATCAGGAGGTAAAACACGAACCAGCTGTTCATCACGGGTCGTTATTAGTCATTACCAGCTGCGCCCGACTGGCATGTGAATGCTCGTCCTTCACCACTTCTGTTTCACCATGGACGGGACATCAACTCATGAATCAAGTGAGAAAAATGTCCAGAAGTTGTGGTTTCACATACTGAAATGAGTTTTCATTGTGGCACCATTTCCGAATAAATAAGAGGGCTGAAGTGACATTTAGTAGTGAAACAAACAGACTTCCTCTTAACCAAAGCAGGAAGTTTTCCAGCCTTTAAATATCAGAATCTGAGAGTGCACAAAGGGTGTTTGTGTCATGTTGTACTAACCTTACACCAGATGTCAAAGTCGATGTGTTGGTTCTGGTGTTCGCTCCAGTGCAGCAGCTGTAACTGCTCCTTCTTCGGCTCCTTGCTGTCGGGCTGTCGTCTCTCCGGATCCTCCGCTGGTTCTGCCTTCACAGGTTCTTCACTCGGGTTCTGTGTCTCAGCTGCGTGGTTCTGTTTCTGGCTCTGTGATACTGCTCCGTCTAGATCGTCTCTAAGCATCATAGAATGGATAATCCTCCTCGTGGCCACCTGTTGTACCATCCTGTGTCCTGTTCACCGGCCGATGCTCCATCACTGAGGCCCGTGTGGTCGCTCATCGGCCGCTCGGTCCACTCGGAGCCTCCATGCTGCCGGAGGTTCTTAACCAAGAGTCATGAGTGTCATCAGAAGTGACGAGAACGGAGGAACGGTCTCCAACTGGCAGAACTGGAGAGCTGAAACAGACAATCTGAATGAATACTTCAACATTCGGTTTAAGAAAGAACAGATTTAACTTTCAGATTTGACGAGTTCAGACTTGACAAAATGTTGAAATGATAAAAACGTATTTAACAAATAAATTCTTCCTTAAAAAACAAAAGGAACTCAATTTAATTGTTAGAAAAAGGTAAACATAAAAAGCATTGTAAAGTTTATATATAACTTACTAATATTCTTCTGTCTTTAAATCTTGAAATGGCCTGAAGTTATTGTGGACTGACTTGTTTCGGACTCAAATCCCAAAGATTCAGACGTCTGTCTCGCCTATTGTGTGTGAGGATGTGAGTCAAGACTTCAGGCCTTGTATATTGTGTGTGTGTCTTATGACTGACAATAAACCACATGTTTATCAATTACATGGAAGAGCGGATGCAGCGCAGCGTAATAATGATACAAGCAAGCTTTCACTTTCTCAATCTACTGAGATAAAAGAAACCTGCTTGAATCTCCAGCTTTATTGAAATGCTGCAGAACGTGTGAATATCAGAGTTGACCTCTGCAGATAAAAACTGATTCAACAGTTTAGTGTTGCCTCACTTTAGTTTGCTAACTTCAGATTGAGAACTAAAGTGAAACGTGTTAAACCTCTGGGATCTTTCACCTCGGCTCAGTGTTGACGCGCTGCAATAGGACATTTGTATTACGACAGGTTGTTTTAATCTTGAGCAATCAATCTGAACTGGAAGAAAGTCACTGAGGTTAAAGATTCAACTCTCACGTTGAGGTTTCCTCATCGCCAGCGGGTGAACAGTGTGGGAACATCGGTAGAACTCTTAAATCCATGCTGGAGTTCATTGACACTGACGCACGCAGTGTGACAAAATTTTAAACAGTCAACAGACTGCAGAACAAATGTCAGAGAAGTTGTCAGGAATAAACAAAAATTTAAAAAAATAAATTGACGATATATGATATATGTATTAAAGACACATTCTGCCTTTTCTGGTTTCAAACATATTTATAGAATGATTGAAACTAAAGAAATGCTGATAACATGGAGATGATTATATTTAAATACACCATTTTCTGAGTTTCTGAGATTGAAGTCTGGTATCTGAGAAAAAGTATGATCAAGTGTGCAGTCACAAAGGTACTTACTTTAAATAAAGCACATCAGCTTTGAGCCCCAACAGGATTTCGTTGCTTCCAGCTTTCCTGCAGAAGATCACAACTCGGCAGCAGAAATCTACTTTCGTTTTAAATGTACAGCGAGTCAGCAGCGGAGGCAGCGGAGGGCTGATAACGTTTGACACTTTATTTTCCTACTGATACAATTCATAGGCAGCGACGAAGGCGGTGCAGAGACAATGCACCCCCCCCCCCCCCCCGCCCCCCCCAGGAGGTGAGTGATCTCGATCCTTTCACTTTCACTATCCAGCGCGGATTCTAGTAAGTCACGTGATCTACGAAAAGCAGCTGGGTTGTTACTGCTAGTTTACATTTTACTAATGAACCAAAAAACAAACAAACATTGAAAACAGAAAACAGTCGCTTTAATTCCGAATGCTAAATATCGGAATTGAAAAAAAAAAAGTCCAGACATGATCCAAAAAAAAGGAACCGTGGCCATCAACTATTTAACTATAAACAATAAAGTTGGCCGAAATAATAAAAAAAATAGTATCGTACTTTTATTCACAAATGAAAATTCCAGGGAAAAAGCCATCAACAACACTTGTCGGACTCTATCAGAGGAAACAAAAGGAAACATTGTTAAATTAAATTTTTTTGTAAAAGTACAAATATACGTACATGGGAACAATATGCAACATTCTTATCAGAGAGAGATGTACCTAATAAAGTGGCTAATGTATACTGTATTTATAGTTGTTTATTGTGATCATCTCTTATAGATATCAGGAATATTTACCTCACACTTTTACTAATATAACATATTGTGTTGTATATAAAATGGACTGTACTGATAAAACACATTCTATTTAATAATATATACAAAATTCAGCATCCTGAACAGAATTCAGCATTCTGCGGAGAAACAATTTTATTACACTCATGATGTTATACTACATGAAATACTGTATAATAATAGACAAACAGCATGGAGGATGTAGATACTATTTATTGTCAAGGCAGAGATTTTATGCAGTTTTCATACTCCGAGGTAGTGTAGTGTTGTCTTCATTCCTTTTCCTCACACCATAATCAATCATACGGGTTGATCTTTCATGCCGTGGAGCTGGCAGGACTCACTGTCTCTTTTATTTTGTCTGTGCATGTAATAAGCTGCTGTTGTTACAGCCAAGATCCCATAAGTAGCCAAGACACACTGTAAGAGAGCAGAAGAGGACACATCTGTTACTACCGAATATATTCAGGAAAAGGAATATATAATGGTATGTGTGCATGGATATTGGTCTTATGTACATTTCTTCGACCCTGCAGAGTGTAGCTGTTAAAGTATTTCCTGAAACCAGTCAGTTCGACAGAAGCCGGGGCCTCGATGCCAAACAGCTGCCTCTGAAATACACAAGAAAAAGGTTCACAGAAATGCACCCGGTTAAAGGAAGCACTGCAGATCTACACATTCGGTCACAGACGTCAACTAAAATGCAGATTTATTTTCTATTTTATTCTATATACAAAATAATACAATTTTTACTTGAACTTGTGTACACTATCTTTTACAAGCACTGTAAAGATAGTTGGATACATTGTTTTTTAAAAGCCTATAAAAGATACAGAACAGGATATGCAAAGCTTTCGTCCCAGTAATAATGAAAATGAAACAATCACATTTGCTGACAGGAGTATCTTTCTCAGTACAATCATCATAACGAAACATTCTTAACACGACTCAGATGTTCAGATGTGGAAGAAGAAGAGGAATCTGCCCTCTGCTTTAGGAGGTGAAAGATCGGAGGATCTTCAGATGGAGCATAAATCCATCGCAGAGACACGGAAAGTGATGTCATACAAAAATGTGTTTGCCTTTTTCTAACTATTTCAAACAGCCAATGACACTGTTGAAGGTACAGTTAAACATTTTAGCATTTATGTTTACTTTCTTTAATGCAATTTACATGCAGTATTTCAAACCGATACCACATTCTGTCCTTTATATGAAGGTTTATCTGCATTTTACCTTCTTTATTACAGCAGTTATTCATTTTAGTGTTTTCTATTGGTTGTTAAATGACGCTAAAGACAAGAAATAACTAGGTTAGATTAGCTTAGCTTAGCATGGCTCTGCCAAAAGATAAATACATCCACCTACAAGCACTTCCAAAGAACCTGGTACAGCTCCTTCATCTCATCTGCACAGAAATCCAAAAGTAAAGTTTTGCAAGTACTCTATATGATATTGTTTTGGACTATTTGTTTCCCCGTCATCATGCTTAAACTCTTTTCTACTGATTTAATATGGATTTTATCAAGTTGGGCTATCTACTTTGAACTTTACGATAAATCAATGTCCGTGATGCTGTAAATTTCCCCGTAGTGGGACGAATAAAGGTTTATCTTATCTTATCTTAACCAGATTAACTGAAATGTTTACAGCCAAACAGGAAGTGAAAAAGCCTTTTTTTTTTAAGATATAATCACAATCATCAATCAGATATAAAGACAAATCGTTGGCACCCACAGCTGCCACCAGGTGGAGACAGTATAAAGAGTCCAAAGATTAAAATAGACTTCTAATTTTAAGCACAATTATTCATCCATTTATTCTATCACTTATCCTGCTGCTGGGTGGTGAGGAAACCAGCACCCGGAGGAGATCAGGAATGCAGCTACAAGGAGAACATGCAAACTCCATACACAGATAGCCAGGTGGATTCAAACCCAGCGGCTTCTTGCTGTGAGGCGACAGCTCTAACCACTGTACCACTGTGTCAAAAATGATCCAGAAGCTTAATCACAGTTATACCGGCCTGTAAGGTTGTCCTGAACAGGCTCCTGTGTTCTCAATTATGTGAACGTGCACGAAAATACGCAAGCGAATAAATAATCTCAGCGTCAGATTTTCGTTTAAACGATGTGTATAACATATTTTCCTCCGAGAAACATGTAGAGGAACTGCTGCAGGCTCTTACCTTCACCTCCGTTATCAGGTGGCCGAAGCTGGTGAGGGGGATGCGGGTTTTGACAGGAGACGTCGGCATTACTGAAGACGGTTTAAACACAAATGTTACTCCGGTTTTCGTATTTCACACATTAAGTCAACGAATACGGACTTCACTAACACGTTGAAGGTTCACAGATGATGATACTTACTGTTTAGTTGAAGGCAGAACGGTCACTTACACAATATGTACCACGTCTTCCGGGTGCTGGGACGGGCAACACATGCTGACCAATCAAATCTGTCGCTGTAAAGACTCGACCAATAGGCTGCGGGCTTGTGGGCGGGTCCATGCGATTGGACAAACGGCCGGACGGCTCCCCGTTACCGCGATTCCTCTGTTCAGACACTAGAGGGCGAAATATTCACATGATTTAATGATTTATAGTTCAGCTGGTTTCGTCCGATTATAGGGATGTTTTCTAAAAAGATGCAGGATACAAATTAGTCATTCTTCTTAGGAACGTATCTCACTATGTATTATATGTGGGTCTTTTTTTTTTTTTTTTTTTACTGTTTTATCAGTAAAAATCAGTATCAGTTTACTTTTTCTATTACCTGTACTTAACTTGGTTAATGGTCTGTTTTCTTTTTACTTTAATGCATCACATGAAAACGGATCAACTTCACTTCATTTCATTTTAACATCTGTTATGGACAAATGTAAACATGCTGTGACAAAGTTTGTGAGACGAAACCTTTTGTTCCCACTTAAATGTATTTGCCTGTCATTTGTCTGTTTAGCCAGTGTAACTATATGCAGCACTTCTTTTGCATACTGTCCAAGGTTTGTCTGTGTTTAGCATTTTGTTACAACTACAGAAACATTTAAGTGCTGGGCCCAAACTGGGAAATGAAAAGATGGTGCAATGCCTTCAGACAACTCCCTCAAAAATTATAAAATTTTAGGTTACGGCCTGTAGTTGTTTAGCACTGAAGCATCCAGATTAGTTTTGGTTAATTGTGCTTTCCTGCAGTTCTCAGGGCGTTAGGGAAACATGAGGGCAGTTTACTATCTGACTTGTCAAAACAGATACACATTACACAAGGTGTTTTTTTTCTTCAAGGGAAATGGAATATTTCAATTTCTTTACCAACAAACCAGCTCACACACCCACTTTCCCAAGAATTCCGTTTATTGTGCACTGGCATGAAAACTGGCAAAGCTCCAGGTTAGTCATGAATTCTTTCCTTCATCTTTCTCCCACAGACCATTGTTGAACTGCTGAACTGCACCGGCACCTCTGATTTGGCAGCAGTGAGCAGAGATGAGCATTCAGAGAAATAGCATGAGTGTGAATGAGGCTGGCATCAAGTTAAGAATAACAAGGTCTGCTCGGAGTTACACAGCGCTACCTGTGTGCAACATTTATATCTATGGCCTATTTAGGATCTGTTTTTTTAAACACTGTATAAGTCGACTGCACCATTACAACCAACCTCTCAACCAAACAATAAAGATAGTCACTCCTGTGCTTTTATGGTACAAACCAGCCTCAATATCCTTGAAATAATAGATCCCCTTTGTCGGATTGAATAGTAAATGTTTGGTGCATCAACCCAAGTCTGCTCTTTTGTAATGCCGATTTACATCTGTGTAACTTTGACAGCTAAATGCGGTACGACTAATGTGGATCATTACTGGTGTGATTGCTTGTAGCTGTGGGCAGCTTCCTGTGACAGACGAACACCTTTTTAAAACCCTTTTCTCACATTCAACCTGGGACATTGCAGGTTTAATTATCAAACATGTCATTCACACTTAACCTCCTACACATAACATGACTGCTCCAGTTTGCTTAAAGGCACAATAAACAGGAGGGACCTCCATCTGCAAAGGACACAAGTGGAACAACATTCACATCAGCATTACTGCAGGGAAAATCCAATAAATAGGTTTTTATTTATACACGGACACTATCATTTTCTGATAATACGAGGTCAGACTGATTGACATCATATCTCTGACTTCTAATTGAAATATACACAAGCAGGCATCCTGAACTTTGCTGTATGAAAAGCTACACGAACAACAACAATCATTTAATGTCAATGATATTAAATCATAACATGACATCAAATGATGAATACTCATACGCAAATCTTTGTTTAAAGATTACAATATCAATGACAACTGTATCTTTTAGCTAGAGTTTTATTCCAAAGTGACGTACAGCCCCGAGAAATAAAGGAATATATAAAGTTATGTTAAAGCAAAATTCAGTATTGTTAGATTTATGATATTATCAAGGTCTAAAAAATAGTTATCTGCCAAAGCAGTTTGACAGAAACACTTTATGAGGAACAAGAACTCTTTCAAAGGAGTTAGAACTGTAACTGAGAGTTTCATCAATAAATTGATAAATATATTACTGATCCTTTAAAGATCAGTCATGATTACATATTAACTTTGGGTGTTAAAGTCTAGTAACCCTTTATGATTTTGTCTTGTCATGTAAATGCATAAAAGACCTTTAATCATAATTCCTACATTTCTCCCTGATTCTTTATGTGTCCAGAGACCAAACAGAAAGTAAAGTGACCTCCTGTCCACCGACCACCAGGGTCCTCGAGCTGTCAAAGCCTTTCACAAGCATTTAAACACATGAAATCTGACATAACATCGCTCACCTGAAATTTTATTTTACTATATTATATTTAATATTGGAAATATTCTCGCCGTTGTAATGGCCTAATTATATATATTTTTGTTTGCGTATTTCCTGTTCATTTTCTGTAAGTATGTGTAATAATGTCCTTGTATTAACAGGTAATTTATTTCTAAATTACTTAAGGCCTCTTCCTCAAGTTCATGAGAATATTTTGAGAAGGCCATATCATGTTGCTGAAGTACACTGAAGTAATACTGCTGCACTTAAAGTAACATTTATTTAACACTAATCATAGTCCGGTTTGTCTTTTTGCTTCAATGCACTTATTTAAACTATAAAAAAAAATCAAATGCATGAATGTATCGGTTAGCTGATTATATAGAAAAGTGTCTGAAAGCAGCCTCAGCTCCAGTCTCTATCGGGGGTCCACAACAGGACCGAGCTTCGGGGCCCCTGCAGGGGCCACTGGTGGTTCAACCTGAAGTTGCTTCATAGGTGTCGCACCCTGCGCGCTCCCACGAAGAGACGAGGAGACGAGCAGAGCTGGTTTCCTGAACGAGGAGCTCCAGCAGAGACAGAAAGGAGAGTCGGAGCAGCAACACGTCGGTAACAGGGAAGCAGGCGCGCGGCACGGGGACCCGCCGGAAGAAGCAGCAGCAGCGGCGGCAGCTTGAGCTGGATGCGGACGGACAAAACACCGGCAGCACGAGTGACAACGAGGCGGCCAGCGGGGCGGAGAGGAGGAGGAGGAGGAGGAGGAGGAGGAGGCACCTGCACCGCAACTCGTTCTCCCCCGCCGCCTCTCTCACGTCGCTCTCCCTCACCCCTCGTTCCTCTCGGACCGCCGCCGTTTCCTCGTTAAGATGGCTGACCCCAACAGCGACGGAGAGGTACCGGAGAGCGCGCGCGGCTTCGCCCGCCAGGGAGCCCTCCGCCAGAAGAATGTGCACGAGGTGAAGAACCACAAGTTCATCGCGCGCTTCTTCAAGCAGCCCACCTTCTGCAGCCACTGCACGGACTTCATCTGGTGAGTGTGCGCGCGGGGGGGAAAGGACACAGGTGCTTCACTTGCTGCTGCAGCTCCCCGCCGCCGCAGTGGTTCATTCACTGTCATTGTCAGACACACCGCGATGCGCCATTGCCTCTGTTTTACACAATGCGACAGGCCCGTCGGGGATGTTGTCGGCAGCCGCATAGCAGCCGCGGCTTCTCGGCTTTTACCGCATCGCGCCGACATTCAGCCCGAACTGCAGGTCTGGTGGAGGAAAGCAGCTGCAGACGCAGGGCCCCACTGTTGCTGCTGCTGCTGCTGCTGCAGCTGTGATGATGTGTGTGTCAGTGCTGCATGTGTGTGCCTGCGTCATTGTCTCATGTGAACTCCCCCAAAATTCACATCCCTGTTTTCTGTCCTGCAGGGGCTTTGGCAAACAGGGATTCCAGTGCCAAGGTAAGAGCTCATTCACAAATCCCTGTGCTGCAGATGGAGGTGGGTGTGTGGACGGATGTTCTCTGTGTGTTTGTTGTCTTCTGGGCCGCAGGTTTGCTTCTCTGTTAGAATGACCTGTTGGCTGTCTCGCGGATGGCGTGTTGGTGTTGGCAGACAGGTGTCAAACTCCAAGCAGGTGCTTGCCAACACCGATAAATGAGTGAGAATACTCTGAGGAGATGGAAGAGACGGGGAGCCTGTGAAAGCTGAGATGAGTGGAAGACGGACCTGGAAGTCACTTTTCTCAGTTTTTTTTTTTCCTTCTGAGCCTGACAGCTGATTGGAATTCAAAGTGGTGGGTTTGCATGTGGGCGGGTGGCGTTGTGTGTGTGTGTGTGTGTAGGTAGGTGGGCGGCTGGTAGTGGTGTCCAGTGGGTGGGCGGGTGTCTAGACACGGACATCTGCACAAAATGATTTTGCAAGCAGGCCCTTTGCTGCAGCATAGTGGCACCCCTCAGTCACAGGCACACCACTGACATGCAGAATGTTGTGGCTTCGCTCTCACTATAACTTCCTCCTCTTCACTGAAGCAACACACACAGCTGGCACCGATCCCCCGTGTTAGGAGGGTAAACTGACCCAGATTGCCCCACGGATGCTCTTGCTTCAGACTTCACCAACTGGCAAGAGTTTTGCAAAGTTGTGTGTGAGATCACAATTAAGAACCTGACGGCCTGTCATGGTGCTGATACAGGAAATGCATTGGGGGGTTGAGGAAAGGAGCACCGAGTGACCCTCCAGGATCACAGCGATCCAGTCTTTGGTAAATTATCCTGAGACGGGTGCACAGTAAAGCAGCGACCAATCAGAGCCTTGCACATGTTGAGCTGTGATCAGATCAGATTCTGCGGTGAGTTTCCAGCCCGGCCGCCACCTGCTGACTCATAATGAAAGGAGCAGGTCAGAAGGTTTGCGATGTCTCACTGATCAGTATTGACACTGAAGATGACAAATCCAGTTAATACATTGATCAAACGAATCGTGTCCTCCGCTTCCGGGTGAAGCATCGATCGGTGAGTCGGAGGCCAGAAGATGTGACGTGGAACCGTAGACTGTAACTCAAATACATCCACGAGCTTCTTTCTTTAACATCCACCAACGAAGACGCTCGGTAGTCATGGAGCACGTTGGTTTTAATCAAGTTAAAGGGGCAATACGTAAGTAAAGGTAAAACTTGCGTGATATTCTTTTGGCATAATTGCCGGATTGATCGGTTGTGACTCGTCTCCACCTTCAGACAACATGACCGGCACGCAGCAGCAGCAGCTGTGTGTGAGTGATGTTTGTTTGTATGTTGTTGGTCTTTGAGATCTCACTATTGAACTTAAGTTGGAGGTAAAGTAACAGGAGGGTTGGATGAGCAGGTCAGAGGGTTTCTTGTGTTTGTACTCACTGATGAATGTTTACAGGAAAAGCTGCACGTCAATCAAACCTTAAAGCCGCCGAGCCGCCGAGCCTCTGCTGGTGACTGGCAGGTGAAGAAACTGGGTTAATTACGGAAGAGAAACGACTCGGTTGTATTTATAGTTTCAGTTACATTTCTGTGCTTTTGGCTCGTGATGAAGATTCCACAGTGACATTTAAATGCTGTTTCAAGCAGGTTAAAGGGTTTCAGAAATCAGACAGGGGCAACGAAACTAAATATTCAATCAAATCCTCGTCTCCGGGTCTCGGTGAGCGACGCAGACCTGCAGGTCAGAGGTCGGGAACGTTGACTGAATCAGTTCAGTCTGCGTTACACAAAACGTACTTGTAGTGGTTGAAAGGATTAAATGTTGACCTGATGATAAAGAAATGGAAAGAAACCTCTGGTGAGATAACAACAGATTGTAACGACGAATTAGTTCACTGTTTCTCTGGGAAAGTCTGGAAGATGACGGCGGATCAGATCCCTGTGATCTACGGAACCATTTGTACTGGTTAGTTATACTGTGTGGCTCCGTAATTATATACACAAGGCAGTTGAATACTTCTCTGTCTGTCTGTTGCGCAAAAACTAGCCAGTCAGGTGTTGAACTCCCGACGGAGGCTTGTTGTGAAAGCTGTCAGTCAGAACAACACTGGTGGATCTATGAAGTGTCTGTACAAACCCAGAGACTCTCCACGGAATCATATCACAACTTCTACTCAGACGTTGGAATTTTCATTCGGCATCTGTCGGCCTGAAATCTACTAATATAATATACTTAGTTCCTTTTTATTTCACCTGTGAAAAAACCACAAGAAGCGAGGAGGAACTAGAGCAACAAGACGAGTGTAGACGGGAGGAACACACACACACGCACACACACACACACACACGCACACACACACACACGCACACACTCTCGATCTGGAGGAATGTCAGACATCTGGCGTCGACCTGTTCCGACCTGAGTGGAGGTTTGTGTTTGTGTGCCAAAGGTGTCCTCTTTGCGTCCTGGGCGTGTTCCATTACCTGTTCTGCAGGTAAAGACGCTTCATTTTCCTTCTCTTCTTTTCCATTCACATCTTCTTATTGACGTGCGTCCGTGCCCCCACCCTGTGCGCACCGACAGCCAAGAGAGGAAGTCTTAGTTATTTATTTATATTTCTGTGGGCAGGAGTCGGTCTTAAAGGGCCGGTGTGTAGGAGTCAGGGGGCCTTTTGGCAGGAATAAAATAAGACTCACAACTAGAATCTTTCGATACTTCCCAAAC
>CAAKHC010017408.1:120103-131756 GCA_901007825.1 Macroramphosus scolopax | reverse complement strand
GGGGGGGGGGGGGGGGGGGGGGGGGGGGGGGGGGGGGGGGGGGGGGGGGGGGGGGGGGGGGGGGGGGGCGCTCGGATTGAGAGTCACATCCCACAAACCCCTCTGCAGCTCCGACATTAGTATGCAACGATAAACCGCAGAGGAGAATAAAATCCATACTCACATGTGAGAAATACTACTTTATCTTTATTTCTGTTTTGCATAATATCACAAAGAGACTGCAGGTTGTATGTTTCAGCGCTGCTTTTTGTCTGTCTTCTCACAGCCGTGGATAATTGTTACCTCATGGGACGCAGGGAGACGCACATAGGTGTCGAGAGACGGCATCTGCATGATACCGTAAGAGGGAAAAAATAGACAACCACGAGGGCCGCGAGGCAACAGACAGGAATCCAAAGGCCTGCGGTGACAGCGCTTTTAACTAAGACAGAATACTTCCCCTCGCACACAAGCGATGTTACCACGGCCAGCGGAGCTCAACTAAAGCCTCATAATTGTTTGGGTTTCCTTTAACACTCGCTCTTTACCGCTAACCACCCGTACGGGAAGAGGAAATTACACCCACTCCAAAGAAGCACTCAAATTACGGCCCAGTTCATTTAAGCATCGCGACAGAAGACATCCTCGTAACGCCGGTGTCGAGCCAGAGGAAGAGTCCCCAGAGGGTGCCACTGTGTCTCTACCGTTTATCCTGGTTAAAAAATAGCAATAGTCTGTTACACATGACGCTCTTCAAAGAGCTCATCAATACAAATGGGATGAATTTAGCTGCTAAAGTAGCTCCATTGTTTTTATTAACAGGCGGTCAAATTGCATCTCTTTTCATTATAGCGTGTGTTTTTTTTGTGTAGCCTTACTGTAAGATGAACGCAGGACCGGATCACACCGATGACCGAGTCACGGGAGGTTAATTGGATATTCGGTTTTCCACCGAATTACAACGGGCGACGTGTTTTATACGAGAAATTATCTGCACGTTTCACACAGGCTCATTACGGTAATGACACTATCTCCTCTCCATCTATTGGATCTGCGTATTTCCATAATCAGAAAAAATACCTGTTTACTAAACCCCCTAAAAAAACGCATAATCGGCTTTACAAAACACACCTCCATCAATCCCAGGAAATAATCACAACCAAGACGATAACAAGAACGACTCATGAATGAAAATGGGTTGTGCAATGGTTAAACTGGTGTTATTTGGCAGCCGGTGTGGGAAAGGATGGCACAGGATCTGCATTCAAATCCGGCCGTGCCAAGAGGGAAGAGCGGACAGGTTAAGAGGTTCCAGGCCGCTGAAGGGGAGACGCAGGCTGTGATGGCTCGGAATGAGAGCGGCATGCTGTGTGAGTGTCAGGCCGGCACTTGCCACATCTGGCGGTATTAATAAGACCGGACTAAGATGAGCTCTGGGACATGAGTGACTCAACATGTGCTGGTGCCGCTGATGGGCAAGTGCAAATGAAATTAATGGGTAAGGGAAATCAAGTGAGTGAGCCCGAAACCAAATTACCAATCCGGCCCTCAAACAAATTAGTTGGGTGTCAAAGTTGTAATTGATAGCAATGCAGTATCATGCTATTGGATCAGACAATAAGATCTAGCATGCAACTGCCTCTGATGTGATTTGCTGCTGTGTTTTCCTAATTAAATATTAATGATGTGTGGATGATCGCGTCCCCGTCGGTACGCCGGGGCCTCGGAGGACGGAGCCGAGCTGCAGGAGTGAAACACACCACGTAATATCGGAGCAATAATAGATCCGGTCTGACAAGTAAAGCAGCTGTTCTGGTGTTATTTATTCGATTGTGTCATTAATGTGTAAACTCTGATTCCTGTTACATGCTTACTGCCTCTTTCGGATGCAGGGCTTCTTCTTCCTCGCCGCCGTTTCTTCTATTATTAAATGAACTACGATGCTTTTAATAAAAACATGATCAGCTAAAAAAATTGGTTTGAAAATCAAACACTCCGCTGTGGCTCAGCAAAACGTGTATCTCAAGGCGCATCCACCCCGCCTGCATAAGAGATGAGAGATTTTTTTTTTTTGCGAACCTTCAAACCCCCTAAGACATCAAACCGTTAATGCTCCTCCAGATTTTCTCCGGCTTTGTCCTCTCAACTGTTGTGCATATACGAGCAGATTCTTTGTAATCTGGAAGCTTGGTGATTCATAAAACATTGCAATGAGCCTATAGCACGCAAAGAAACCCAAGTATTGGAAGTCATTAACAATTGAAAGGCGGTCGCAGTCGTCTCATTCGCTCTGTTACCGACTCAGATTAGCCACTTCGCAGTGTAAACAATAAGAAGACGGAATCTAAAGGGGGGGAAGCTGCCGAGGCATCTTGAGGTAACAGGAAACTTAGTCCTGTCTTTGTTTTCCCTTTATGAGCCGCTCCGGCTAATAATGGAGTGTTTGAAAAGTTCATCCTAATTAAACAGCGCGTGCAGCGCGGTGCACGACCGCCAAACAATCTATTTGGGTAAACCTCATAAATAAAGACCCTGCAACCCAAGCAGACGTGTCTGCCGTGCACACATGCGCATCGCATGGACGCGAAGTACGACGGAGAGGAGATGCTACTTAACGACCTATAATAATCTAATAGGTGAACCTGTTTAGCTTCGCTGCTCATATGACCTTTGCAAGTTTTTATTTGAGAGAAAAAAAACATGTTCCTTGTACACCTGCAGCCTTGCACCTCATGTGAAGAGCCCCACTGTTGTAAAAAAAAAACCCAGAAGCACATAAAACTGTTTGCTTACGTTTGAAATATCTCTTCATCAGTGCAGCTCACCTGGTGGAGCGCGTGACACCCATCAAGGCTTAACTGCGGAGGCTCGGTTTCAAATCCGGGGCCCTTTGCCGCATGTCATCCACCTCTCTACTCAGTCTTCTCTCTCTCTCTCTCTCTCTCTCTCTCTCTCTCTCTCTCTCTATTATCATTGTCAAAGCAAAGCAAGAAGTGTCACACAGAAAAGAGAAAAAAAAATCTTCTCATGGTGAGTTGAAACTTCCTTACATGTGAGAATAGAGTCAAGAATTTCTCATGTCATGTGTGTGTCGTGTGTGTGTGTGTGTGTGTCGTGTGTGTGTGTGTGTGTGTTTCAGCACAGGTCTATCTCCTTTGAAGTCTGTTTACCGTGCCGAAGCCTTGCTGCGAACACTGTGATGGCAATCTGTGACTCCATTGACACCTGGCATGTAAACATTGACAGTCACTCAGTCATTAAACCTCCTGCAGCTTTGCCCTTTCTTACCTTCACCGGCTTTTTGGCTGCAGACACAAACGTCCAGCCTGCTCACAGCGTCTTTATTTTTTTACTTTTTTAAAGCGGGACCCGTCTTTTACCAACTTTTTGTTTGCGGTCCTGAAATGCACCGACTCGCTCGGTCGCGGCACATTTACAACTTAATAATGTCAAGTTTTACACGTCGGCCTGCTGCAGAACGAGCAGCACTTCATTGGTTTTTAGGAGGTGCGACACTTTACATTTATCAGTCGAATATTAAATTCATAGACAGTCTCTTTCTTTTTCAAACACACACACAGATGAACGGTTCCCATTTTGCCCTTAACTTTACTAACCGCTCATGTTACTTCCCGCTCAAACGATCCGGCCCCTCGCCGCCCGTCCGCGCTCCTACGAGGAAACAATTTACTTTTTTTGAACATAATTTGTCACCGGAGCAACGCCGGCTCATTAGCATATCATCCCGCTAACTCTCGCCTTTGTTTTGACAGATAGCTTTCATAAGTCACTGGTAGAAAAACCTTCAGCGGACGTTCGGGGGTTTTACTGTCACATCGGCTCCATCTGCTCGGTTCTGTGGGGTTTTTATGCTGCGCCATCATTCACTTCCCACAAGCAATAAACACTACTTCTACACACTTTCTTCTTTGCACTCTCTCTCTCTCTCACTCTCTCTCCTGCAGTGGTGGAGGTCTTTTTTATTATTCTCTTTCATGAGAAGAAAAGACAATAGACCACGAAAATAGCAGGCGGTGTGTCGGTAACGCCGGGTGGTTTGATCTATCGTCAGTGTTAAAGCTCGAGCCCCTTTTTCTCTGTCGTTTTGCATAAAACATACAGAGTGACATTGCATTTGCCTTTGTATAGATACAAAAAAAAGATCTCTTAAGGAGTATAGTCGGATTATATGGGACTGTAACTTCTAAGACGAGGGTGTCAAGTGTTTACCGACGACGTGCGTTCATTTCTTTCGTTTTGATATTGTTGCACTTACAAACAACCTGTACGTCTGTTCGCAGCCGGGTTGCGGTGATTTATGAACCCTGCCCGCGACAGACATTAGGGATGAGATACAATTGTTTTCCCAAATCAAAATAAATGGGTCACACAAGGTTCTCATATCGTCAAATATTTTGGCGGCGGGAAAGCAAGCGCTGCAATATTGACTGTATAATTGAATCGTGCGAAAGCAGAGTCGATTTAAAACAATGGATTTGAGGGATGAGGGGAAAGCGTCAAGTCGTGCATCACAGTCAGCTCCTCACCTCAGGTTGAGGACAGGATTACTGGAGTCGCTCTTTTACATGCAGGACATGATGCGTTTGAACAACAACAAGCTGCTGGGGGGATTTTTTTTTTGGTGGTGTTTCATTGATTTAGACAAAAACATAAATACTGATGACAATTTGAAAAATGTCTTTTTGGTTTCATAAAAAAAAAAAAAAAAAAGGTGAGGCGTCACCTCGGGGAAATGTATTTAATCCCTATAAGAGATTAAATGACTCGCGCAACACAATCAACTTTTAGTGTTTGTGTCAAAAGAAAAAACCAGCTCCGCCACCTGTTCGACGATGTTTTCATTTCTTTTCGTCGCCATCAATCTCGCAGTTTTTCTAATTCCAGTTTTGTCACGTTCACTTCCTTTGATTAGACTCCACATGTACTGTATCAACTTCCTCCACCCGAAGCGATAAAATTACTTTGCTCAAGGATTGTGGGTCTTTACGGGATGTTAGTGGAGAGCCGTGCACGTTTTCTGCCACCAAACACAACAGAAAGCAACATTTCTACTGTTATCAATCACCGAACGCTGGTTGTTTGATTGACCAGAGGAAGGAGTGCAGAGTCAAACAAGGGGCCACGGCACAGCACACGAACGGCTCCTGAAGGTGAGGTATCGTTTCAAATAGAGTGAACCTGTTGTTCAATGTCATAAAAACAGCTTAGTCACAGACTGAGAACATTGTTTCCCCGTTGAAACCTTTCATTGAAATCAAATATATAAAGGTTGTTCAAACATTTTACTCAGGAAACTTTTGTCCGTCTCTGAAGTTTTCGAGCGCTCGGCACCAGCGTGCATAGAAACATCATCCAACATGGCGTCCGCTCACTGATTCACTCTCTCAGCTAAACGCCCGACGAACAGAGTAAAGAACACCAAGATGCAGAATTTAAAGGTGGAGTACGCGAGATGACGACAGGGCAGTTTAGAATCGGAAAGGGGCGGAGCCTCGTGCTAATGTCGTTCATTCATCGCACCAATGTGGTGAATAACGCTCGTCCGAAACACGGCCACAGTTATTCCTTCTTATTATTATTAGTCTTATTATTATTACCTGTATGGACACATGTGAGTGGGTTAGCATGAATAAAATGTTACATTCACTTTTTTAGGCACTGAAAAGCAGAAATCGTTAGCACATAAATGCTCTATGACAATGAAGGTATTCTATTGGATTAGATAATTATTTTAATTCCTAGAATATAAAGGATATAAGGTTTGTATTAATAAAAACGATCTCACACAATTAAAAGGCCCATGATGTTTCCTAAAAGGACGTCCACTATTTATTTCTCTCTCTCCCTCTAATGCTGATACAAACACATGAATAATATTTATTCCCAGAGCAGAGTATGAATTTTTATTTTAAAAAAAAGAATAAAATTTTAACACGTCTAGACAAAAGCTGTTTATTCCTCAAGCAAATAGAGGGCAGCCGATCTAACGGGGGCTTGTTTTTTATGCTAAAATTCAGTTATATTTATGACCTGAATAAAAGCTTTTCATTAAATTAGATTCAAGGCCTCCGTGTTTGGACGGCGTACTGACCGCACGAGCTGACCCGGAGGATAATTGGGTTCCTCCACCGGGTTATTGATCGATCTGTGATGCCGCACACGAGTCCGGTCGCGGTTTCACCACCTGCTCACGGCAGCCGTCGTTTATTCTCCATCATTTCGTCAAGTGAATTATTAGTTATTTGCGTCCCGTCTAACGACTCAAGTACCAGTTTCTTATGCGAAATAAAACTTGACAGGTAATTCATAAGAAGCCAACTGTATTAAAGCGACGGCAGTCGGATTATGCTAAGTGTGCACAAACATAAAACCATAACGATCAATTAGCCAGCCATTGTTTTTGTTGTTCGTGACCAGAATTGCCAGATGGCGATAAACGCAAAATTGCCAGTGTGAGAAGATTAACTATCCGCTAATTCGCGGTGTCCTGAGGTTAATGTTTCACGGAAAGATAGATGGACGGAGCGGAGCGGAGCAGGGTGCCTGAACCCGGATTACTGCGACACACTTGGTGAGGAGACAAGTCGGCATATGTATGATAAATAATGTGCATTCCCTCCGGCTACTTCCCTGACACTGACAAGCAACCACACTCGGGTGCATGACTGCACTGATTAACTTTTAATTTGAATTCAATTTTATTCATTAAAACCCCCGAAAATCACAAATTACAATGCCCCGACGTTAAGCAGCGAGCGACTCCCTCCGTCCTCAGACCTTCGATTCAAGTGAGGTCAAACTCAGAGCCGAAGAAGAGGGAGGAACAGACCATGGCATACATGGGACACACTTACATCCAGTCATCTTTCGGCCATGACACTTCTAACCATGATGCCTTTTGGTTCCACCCCACAAAATCGGAAATTTCTGACACATGGACTTCTGTGTGACATCACTCAATCATACAAGCGTATTGATCCATAAAATCAAAGTACTACTTCCTGATGCTTCCTGTATGTGTTTTTATCTCCCGAGCTCGGTTGACGTGCACGAAAATGAAAGATTAAGCCGCTCCTCTGACGTTTCCCTTCCTTTTATTTTGGTAGACGAAAGATCCTTTTTCTGGCAGTGGTGAGGAGTGAAACGTACCCTCGCTGTCAGTCTACCACCTGCATTGTTTTGTTATGACACTTCAAACATCTGGAGGACCCTTAATGTTTCTGAAGCATCCAGTTTTCCCCCAGAAGAAATTACCAATCAACCAGGCAGGCAGCTGCGGCCCGAAGGCTTGAGAGGAGGGTTTGTGACTGCGACGTTGCCAGTTTGACTCCCCAGACCATCTGGGAGTGTCTGAAACGGGGGAGTCGAGTGAGTAACACCCTCCTCCTCTCGACGACGGCAGCTGATGTCAGGCCTATTTACATGTTATAGGAATATGGGAGCAGTTAATCTTTAATAAAGTATTCAGTCTAAGTTACTTCAAATTTTGGACGCTGGTAAGCGAAACGAACGCACCTCTGAGAATCCAATTAACTCATTTAAATTATAGTTTTCACATTTGCAACTAAGTAAATGATCATTTTAACACAGTAAAATGTTTCTAATCAGTCCGATCAACTGAGTCCTATAAATTAGATCTCCATTCTCTAAATTATGACAATAATTCTATTTTAAACAAATGCCACTTGGTAAAACAGGATCCGACTAATAATATATCTATGTGCTAACGATGCGTCACTGATATATATACAACAAACGAGTTGTTGTTTTTAGTGTCGCACCAGTATTAAGGTGTGAGTGTGTGAATGTGCCACCGAGTGTATGTGCGTAAATGCAGTTACACTTTAATGTGTGAAGTTTCACTTCAACACTTATAGTAAAGTATTTATGCAACTTAATATACAAAGTTCCAGTATTAGAGGGTTCTGGGGGGGTTTAGAATCATCTTCACTTGTATCTGAAACAGAGATTAAAGCGAATTTAAGCTTAAAGAAACAATTCAAAAGCAGTCTTGGTTCATGTCTGATGCACTGAGAGTCTGCAGGAGAAGACGGAGACAAGGAGGGAGAGTCGGGTTGGTTACAGGTAATCGTACAACTCCTGGGAACGTAAGTCTGCAGGACCGAGTCAGGTCATCGACTGGTGGTGCCACCATGAGGTTGACCTTTATGCTTTGGAGCGACAAATATCACAAATTGATGGTTTGCCACAGAATTCAGCACCGAGTGATGATCCCTCCGTCTTTCATCCGGCGCCCTCGTCAGGTCAAACCCGCAGTTCGTCCGATATTTTTTGTTTCTTAGTTTTCACCGCATACCTGCACATCTACACATTCCCATCAGCCCCGGCTGCACTTTACTTGACATTTAGCTGCAAGTACATCTGTGCCAAAGTATCAGCTCGCTGAGCTGCCGGGGTTACTGTAGACCTTTTGTCTGCGAAAGGTCAGAGAATCATGAGAAACACTCATCTCTTCTTTTGTTTCTGCTTCCAACTTGCTTGTATTCAATAATAATCTTTAAACAGGACTCACACACTCCGTCACACACTCGTTTACAGCATCGGCCCTGTTTTCCATCCAGCAGCTTGTATCTTAAGAGGACACTCCCTCAAACAAGGATGCAAATAGCCGCCCCAGCTGTCACCTATCAGGGAGGATCCTCGGTGAGTACATAACCGGTCGAGTCCCACCGCTGCAGCCTACGTCTCCCTTCATTTCCCATTAGGGCGGGCGGGAAATCATTGGTGGAGGCAAAATAATGGGCTCGCTGAGGAGGAGTAATCTAGGACAGGAATTAAACTTTCATCCCCTCCAAACAGCGTTTCAACGACTCGACTGATTCATCTCCGCACAACAGTGCCATTTGTAAACTCAGACATGAATTATTAACGGCGGAGCTTTTGCATATCGTGGAAACTCATCGGACAGCTTTTACGTCTTGGCACTCAGAGGGTCGCAGCCTCCAGAGCCAGTAATAACGGATCTGAGTGCAGCAACTAGAATCATTTTGATTTATTGTTCCTTTTCATGTCAACAGAAAAAAAAAAAAAAAAAAACACACGCACACAGGAGAGAACTCCCAAACTCAAAACTTCATTTTGTCATTACGGAAAGGCAGCATAAGGCTCGAGCAAAGGTTTCTGCTGCCTCTGCAGTTCCGCCGAAATATATCACCTCGTGTATAGGAATTGCCAACAAAGAGACGATTGGAACCATATGCCACTCAGTTATTGCCGTGCTTTTTTTTTTTTATTTTTTTTTTTTTTACAATCAGCCACTTAGATGCCGGTGTGTCATTTACATATTTGCATGTAAGACAAATTGTTGATTACGTCTATTTACGGGATGTGCAGCCGTATATCAACACCTTCTCCTGTATAGGAGCCCCGTGTGTGTTACCCAAACCGACTGCCTCCAAAGCTGTGACAGCGGCGCTCTATTAAGCATTCAGGCGCGATTTTATGAACTAGACAATAAAAAAAAATAGGCAACCTCACTATTATGACAGCGGGGACAAAGTGTAGGTCATAAACAAAGTCCCCGATCCATCAGGCGGAAGAAACTCTCACATATACCTTTAATCTCACTTCACTGCTGCAGCATGTATGAAAGGGAAATGCGCACATTAATATTAAATATGGCACATAAGGTGGACGTTAAACGTGTTTGTTATGTGACCTCTGCTCGCACTGCACCAACATCCAGTTTAGTCTAACTCAGTCAATCACAAACATCCGTATATACTTAATTTCTCTTACCATTCAATGTTTTTCCCACTCATATAATATATGCCGCCGCTATCGATTCAGCCGGGATTAAAAATTGATTGGCACCACCAGTGAGTACAAAAACACACAACTGTTTTGTACCCTCGGAGCATTAACTGCAATAAAGGTAGATGATTCCGGAGCCACCGAAAGGCCTGACCGGGGCGAAAGGTCCAGTTCACGGAGGAGGAAGGAGGAAGAAATAAGCAATTTATCCGAGAGGAAAGAAGCTCACCTCTAAGACCTCCCCTGGCAGCGGCTCAGGAGGAGCTGGATACTGCAGCAATATAGACTCACCACTGTCAAATGGACCATGTTCAATGGCATATTTGACAATATTAAAGCGATAGTTCACACCGGTGCAGCTCGTGAAAGGTGGTGATATTGCTGCTGCGCGCTGTGTGTGTGTGTGGACTTTCTTACTTCCACCAAGGAGGTTATGATGTCATATCTGTACGTTTACAGTAAAGGGTCATGCAAAGTTTTTCAGGAGCTGCTCACATATGCAACTGGAGTGGAAGATGCAGGCACGTCAGTACTAGAGTGTGTGTGTGTGTCCATCTGTTTCTACAGTATGGTCTAATCGCTCGGAGCAAAGGGTCAAAGTGTGTGTCACAGGGAGGTGTCGGGGTTATGACAAAGCATCGTAGCTGGAGGAGGTCAAGGGAGCCCGGAGAAAATGGAAACAGGGGCTTTCGGGGGGTTGCCGATGCGGTTGTTGTGGTGACGCCGCACCCCTGAAGGTCAGGCTGGTTACTGGGTCGTCCAGCGGACATACAACTTTACAATTACTCTCAAGGACGGTCATGTAACTATGACAATATGAGGGTCATAATAAACGTTGGTATTATATTCGATGGTGTGCAGAGATGCACGACGTCGGATTCTGCAGGCTGGGCTGAGTGGACACCTCCTCTTTACCTTTGGCTTAATTCAAAATGCAATAGAACATGTTGGAACTTCTAATCATCTAATTATCATTTCACATTCGCTCCCTCTCTAAATTAATCAAATCTTAACCTCATATACAGAAAGCAGTTCTTTTTTTTCTCATGCAATTATTTAATTGACTTGCCAGCGTACTATTTATTGCATAACATGTGTTTTAAAGCAGATTGTTGCACAGAAAATATGTTAATTTCCACTACATTTAATGCAAAGTCGATGTATGTCTTAACATTTCCACATGCATCAGTGTTTGTGCACGCATGGCTTCCTCCAGGAGGCCAGAGGCCTGGATGTGTGCACACAGAGTCATGTGGCCGGCAGCCGCCTGCCACATCGTCAGACAGACACAGCGCTGCTCTAATTAGCTGACCTGTTAGCATTGACACCCACAGCTGTGCAGCGCTCGGGGAGCAGGCTGGGCTCAGACACTGATGAACACACCCGAAACGACTGTCTCTGCCCTTCGGACACGAGACAAGAAATCATGTGCGAAGTCATATTTAGAAGCAATTATCATACAGTTAGTAAAGTCAAGTAGAAAGGAGTTAAAACAAGTGTAGTTTTCGAGCAATTACAAAGCAGCTTTGTCAATCCAAACACTCGTTAACCCTCCCGGTTTCCTCTCTCTCTGTCTGAGCACTGTTGTCTGGGTCGAGCTTCGTACGTGAACATCAGGAGCGATGACAACGGGGTGAAGATTTAAGACACGGTGCGCTGGCTGGCTGGCGCAGGTCTCCTGGTAGGACCTCACATGCATCGCTGTGTACTTCCCAATCCGAAGGCCGGACTCATTCTCATTCCGGCTGCCGCACACACACACACACACACACACGCACACACACACACACACACACACACACTTAGGCGGGACAGAGAAATCCCTCATCTTGTAAGTGGTTCAAGGTCCACTGCCGATGATGACAGTTGATGACACTCC